>JARFXV010001204.1:0-280498 GCA_031761425.1 Cosmopolites sordidus
CGAAAGATTGGAAAGATGCTCTGATCCATCCACTACACAAGAAAGGAGATAGAACGGATATAAACAACTACAGAGGGATATCTCTTCTCCCAGTTTGTTACAAGATTCTATATCAATGTCTACTAGACAGAGCACAGGGAATATCAAGCGGGTTTTCGACCGGGCAGATCCTTCCCTGAACAGATCCTGAATCTAAAGTTGATCCTGACATCAAAAACTGTACAATAAAAATCTCGTCTGTACATTTGTGGATTTCAAAAAAGCATATGATTCTATTGACCGTGACTCTTTATTTCGAATCTTGAAAGAACAAAGACTAGGTCTGAAAACGTGGGCAATTATTAAAGTAACATTAACCAACACAAGGTCAAAGGTTAAATTTATGGGAGACATCTCAGAGCCCTTCGAAATTAAAACTGGAGTGAGACAAGGGGATGGATTCTCGCCACTCTTATTTAACTGTGTTCTAGAAAAAGTAATACAAGAGTGGCGTGAAAAAAAGTCGGCCCTGAATATTGACCAGCCCATTAAACTGGGGAGAACCAACATCAAAATTGACTGTCTGGCGTTTGCTGATGATCTAGCAATTTTTGCTCAAGATGTATTAACGGCACAGAAACAGATTGAGGTCCTAAAAGAAACAGCAGAAAAGGTAGGACTCCAAATTTCCTTTGAAAAGACAGAATACATGACCTGCAACAGACTAAGAACACCATTTTTAAAAACAAAATATGGTAACATCAGACGAGTCTCTTAATTCAAATATTTGGGTGAAATAATCATGGAAAATGGATTGAAAAAATCGGCCAATAAGGGTAGATGTCAAAAAATGGAAACGGCATTGAGACTTACACAAAATATTTATAACAAAATATGCCTATCTAAAAACACAAAACTGAGACATTACAACACAGTTACTAAGCCAGAATGTCTATATGGGGCAGAAACGCTCATTTTGAATAGAAATAGAGATATCGAAAAGAAGGAAAGAAAAATCATAAGAAAAATCCTAGGCCCCAAACAGATATATAGCACAACATACCGACTTTGAGAAAATCAAGAAATTAAACAATACACAGATATACATAGCGATATGAGAAAAAGAAGACTTAAGTTTTACGGACATATAAAATGGATGAATCGGAGTAGGCTAACTAGCCAAATAGTCGAATTTTATGAAAATAGGAGTAGAGCTAAAGTAGAAATAATTAAACGGATTGCTGCAATTAAAGAGGACCTAAGATCAGCAAATATTACACAAAGTGAAATTCAGGATAGAGGCTGTTTCAGACACAAGGTTAACGTTTGGAAGATTGGCCTGAGAGAAAAATATAGGAAGATTGGAACAACTTGGTCTGACGAAAGGAATAAAGCTCATAGCGAAAGAATGGAATTAATATGGGCACAAAGGAAAGCTAACAACAAGAAACGCCTCTAACTGTACTTCATGTGGTCCACCAGGGCCCATACGTGAATAATAATAATAATAATTACATAATACACTAAGTATTACGTCTACCGAAAGTTCTGTCCGTTTTTAGAACAAAACAAAATAATGAATTTTTCATACCCTGAATAAACTTTATTGAATAATATACTTTCCATCACTATTTATGATTTCTTGCCAGCGTGATGGTAATTTATAAAAATTGCCGTCACGCTCCCAAAAAATGCCTTACCCCTAGAGATGAAAAATTGAACCAGTGCTTGTCTGATATCTTCTTCGTTTTTGAATTTTTTTGTCCTGCAAAACATTTTGCAAGGACAGAAACAAGTGATAATTGGATGTTGCTAGGTCCCGGGAATACGGTGGATGCGACATAATTTCCCAGCCTAGCTCTGCGAGTTTCTGACGAGTCCCCAAAGCAGTATGTGGCGTGGCATTATCATGAAGCAGTATGATGTACTTCCTATTGTCGGCCTCTTATCTTGAAGTGCTGTTTTTAAATTATGCAATTGCTGACAGTATCTCTCCGAATTTAGCTTTTCGTTCGGTTTCAATAGCTCAAAATGCATTGGTCCTCGAATGTTCTACCATATACACAACATTTTCTTACTCCTCCAACTTCGGTTTGGAGGTGGAGGGGGAAGGTTTTCCGGATTCACAATAGGCCCTTTACCTTACGATGTTATCATAGGTAACCCACTTTTCATCCCCAGTTATAATCCGGTCCAAAACGGGTTCGATTTTGTTCCGTGCAAGCAGAGATGACTCGATCATTCAAATTTTTCTCACTTAACTCATGTGGTATCCATCTCGAATATTTCCACACCAATCCTAGTTTCCAAATATGGTCCGAAATGGTTTGTTGAGCTAAATCAAGTCTTTTCACAATCTCCGATGTTGTCAGAAATGGATTTTGCTCCTCTAACATGATTTTGACAGTATCGTCGTCAATCAAAGATGGTAGCCCAGAGCGTGGTTTATCAGAAAGATAGAAATCAACTATTTGAAATTTTCCGAACCATCTTCTGTATGTTCTATCAGAAACTGTACCTTCACCAAATACTTTCAATAAATTTCTACACGCTGCTGTAGCATTTCTTTCGTTGTTGGAATTCGAACATAATATAGTGGAGTAAATAAACTTTATCACTAGCCATGGGTACATGATCGCGTCTCACTTAATACAAACATGAATCATCTTGTTTTAGTTCATTTGCTAGATCAATATGTATAAATTCAGTGATAAAGAGAGCCAAATATGAGTCAAATGAATATGCGCATACTTGTTGAAACTTGTAACCGAAACGGACAGAACTTTCCGGTACACCTAATATATATTTACATAAACTATATGCGCGTTTTTATCTTTAAAAAAATCCCTATAAACTTTCCGAACAACCCAATAAAAGGATTTAACCTCTAAGGATACAGGGTTTCATAAAAACAATGTCTTAAAATAAACTAGATGAGGAATATTAAAGTCACCTCTTTCAGTTTCTTCTCTAACAGTTCATGAGTGTCCTGTTGCTTTTTGACCAGTTCGAGTTTCTCGATGAGTAAAGTGGCAAACTCGGAAGGATCCATCGGTTGACACTTGACTTTGTCCAGTCTTTGCGTTCGAGGTATCACGATTTGATTCATTTGCGATTCTCTGTTGAGAACTGCCTGTCGTCGGGTTCTGCGAGCTGCAGAACGCCCATCGCTATAATATGAAGAACAATTAATTTATTAAGGCTAAACTATAGTAGAACAGTAGTAGTATTTATTTTGTTGATATATCAAAGTATCTTGAGTATAATGGTTTTGATTTGAATAATTTATTAAGTTTAAATCAATATTTTAAACATGGTCTTCAAAAGTAACCAGAAAATGTGTACAGAAAAATGCTACTGAAGCTAAACTTGGGGAGATTTACCACTAAACACCAAATCACTTTTTAAACTTCTCGACGCGCGGTTGACTGTTAGCATCATGAGGAGATGATTCTATCTATTAGAGATTGATTTACATGGACTCATCTCCTGATGATGCAAAACGTGCATCTAGAAGTTTAAAAAACTGATTTGGTGATTAGCGGTAAATCTGTTCGAATTTATTATTCGACATCCAAGGTTCCAATAAAAGATTTTTTTTTTATATAGAACGATAATATATAAAAGGTATAAAAGCAGTGACAGAGGCGTTTAATCACCGAAATTTGATGACAAATAACTGGACTAATTGTTAACTGAAAACTACAACTCCGAGGACACACAAGGAGTGTTGGTAGGCTTCGAACAGCTCCAGCTCATAGGCTACTGTAAAAGTTTATGGTATCAGGCAATCCTCATGATTTAGGAGTTTCAAGAATGTCACAGACGTAAACTTGGACATTTTTTTAAATGGAAAATAGCATTGACAGCATAGCAACAGCATTAAACGCGAAGTATAATAGATATAGAAATATCGGTAAGCTCCCCTTGACCGATACACAATGAACAGCGCACAGAACCCCAATCAATGTGTGCTTGTTATTTTGTTGCTTTTCAACTGTCATTCAAAGTCGAAATGGTTCTGAAAAACGTTTCGCAGGATCAAAAAGACAACAGGGGGCGGATTGAAAATTTTCCACATTTTAGGATACTTGTCATGACTGGTGATGAGTCTTGGATTTTTTAAAACGATTCGGAGACGAAGCGATAGAGCTAGAAAGGGCACAGTACAATCTCACTACGGGCAAAAAGTCAAAATAAGCAAATCAGTAATCAAAAGTATGCTGACTTGCTTTTTTTCATAGCCAGGGGATCGGCCATAAGGAATTTGTGCCTCAAGGTCAGGCGGTAAACCAGTATTTTTACCGAACAATTATTGAAACACTTTGAAAAATGATTATTCCTGTGAGATCGGATATAAAGAACAAGTTTTGAGCAAGTAAAAACATCACTGTCCCCTTATTCACCAGACTTGAGTCCTTGTGAGTTTTTCCTTTTTCCAAGATTGAAAATTCGCCTCTAAGAATACCATTTTCGGCCATTAGATGATACTGAAAAGTATCTGAGCTCTAGCACTGCTATGAAGAGTTCACAAACCGTCTCCAGCGCTGTGTGCCTTCCCAAAGGCAACTACTTTGAATGAGAAAATGTAGAATTATAATTTCAATTGAATACAAATGTTTTAAAATCAGTCTCATTAATTTATTAACACATCTAAACATTAAGAAAAACAACGCAACCTTATAAAAAAACTACGCTATATAAAGGGACGAGGCTATTAATGGGTAAATGCAGAAAGTGGCTCCGGAGATGGAAAGAGGTTATGGTTCATAGAGATTGTTATTTCGCGATGTGTGAGATTGTTAAGACACTAAATATTAGTTTCATTACGGTTTCGATACACTTTGCAAAGTCCTCTCTAGCTTGGAACTTAGTTGCTCCTGCTTGCAAGTGATCTCTGTACTGGATGTTTTAAGTGAATATAGTCTATAAACCAACTATCGACCTCAATTGGCCAACAGAAAAATGTTGCAATTTTACTGGATTACTTCAGGGCATTCAATATATAGCCCGCACCATTACAGATTTAGAAATTATAGATATTATTGGATTTTTTTATAAAAATAATAAGTTATGTAATTATACAGCTAATTAATTTTCATCCAATTGTTTATATATCTAATAAATATCGTTTAATTGCAAATTAAAAAAAGTTCAAAAGTTCTTTAATAAAATAATAATATATATTATTTTAAGTGTTACATAGCTAACTCCTCTATTCTTTAATTTCCAACTAATTATTAATTATTAACTATTCCAACTAAATTAATTCGAGCCGTATCAAACAGTAGTCATGCACTTCAAAAGGATAATCATTCTGAAAAACTACTCGCAAAACAAGGAATCTTAACTAAAAACATGCTTTTTATACAATACCTTTTAGTTTTTTAGTTCTACGAAGTATTTCCATAGGTGAGTAATAAATGAATAGAACGATATAACTCAAGTAAAAAAACTGTCTCTTGGAACTGTAAGAAATTCATGTAAAAAAATCACAATTATCGGTATTCAATAAATCCCTTATCTGATAGTGATTAATCCACAAGTTTAACTTATAATCTCGTCGTTTGAGTTATTAGTTCGAACAGCATTGTAATTATATCTGTTAATATCAGTTTTACTAAAAACAGTACCAGGTGTGGCGGTTAATTGTTCCTATTTTTTTCTTAAAAAAAAACACGTTTAATTTGGCAGAAAGCTATGATTCAAAATATGCGCCATCGCTAGCTGCAGATTTTTTCCCATCTCTCTGGCAATTTGTGGATGCCTTTCCAGAAAAACTGACCTTTTGATACAGTCCAGTCATCAAGCCATTTTTCGACATGGCCGTCATTGCTGAAGTATGAGGTATATTTTATAAATAAGGTCCGTTTTTTAGTACTATTAATATCATTATTATATATTTTTTTCCATATTCGTCATACTTTTATCTACTTTTCTACATAATTTCCATGTTGACGACTAAGGAACTCCTTTAAGTACCAAAGTTATGAAAATCACTGGGTGCAAGTCTGGGTCTGAACTGTAAGGTGGACGATCCAGTTCTTCCCATCCAAAAGACCTGATTATACCATGTGTTTATGGAGAAAATGTGGCACTGTTATGGAGCAATATCATACCTAAAGACAGTAGGCCACACCGCTTGTTTTGTATCGCACACCGGAGTTTTCTCAAGGTGACACAACACGCATTAGAATTGATTGTTGTGCCTCTCGGCATAAAATCCACTAACAAAATCCTTGTCCTGTCCCAAAAGACAGTTACTATGATCTTTCGTACTGAAATTGTCTGTTTAGCTTTCACTCTGATTGGCGACGATATGTGTCGCCATTCTATTGACTGTTGCTTGGACTCTGGAGCCATGTGAGACGTCCAAGTCTCATCTCCTGTACCGATGTGGTCTAACAATTTATCTCTTTCCTAATTGTATCCAGTCAAAAACGATAAAACAGCCCAATCTTTTTTTGTGTGATCGTCAGAAAGCAGTTCTTGGAATCTATCGAGAAGACAATTTTCGATAATTCAGTTTCTCTGAAACAATGGAGTAAAAAACTGGCCTTGAAACCCGTGGAAATTCACTGGATAACTTTGAAATCGTGAAGTTTCGGTTTCCTCGAATTTTGTTGTGCACATCACGAACCAAATCTTCAGAAATCAGAGAATGTCGGCCAAGGTGTGGCTCATCATGCACATTAATTCTCCCGTCCTTGAACGTTCTAACCGACTTTCGAACTTATAGCATTATCATACCTCACCTTACAAATCTGACGGCGAATTTGCGCTGCTGCCAACTTTCTCGCACTCAAGAATCGAATTACAGATCGTATCTCACAGTCGGTGGACGACTCAATTTTCTTAAACACTATAAACTTCTACAGCTCAGCTCACAGAAGGCGATATGGCTGCAAACGGCGCTTAAACGCGCGCAAAGTATGCTGGGAGCAGACGCGCAAGCACACTATTGGGCGTCATTCTCACCCTCATTCGCAAACGGACCTTATTTAAAAATACCCCTCGTATTTCATGGAAAGTGCGTGAGACACCGATGAAAACAAATGGTAGTCGGAAGGGTCCTAGTCTGGTAAGTATGGCGGGTGAGGCAAGAGTTCAAAGCCCAGTGCAGAACTGGTGTCTCTGACCGCTTGCGCTGTGTGTGTGCTGGTGCGTTGTCGGGCTGCAAAATCACTTTTCCGTGTCTTGTATCCAATTCTGATCGCTCATCGATCAATGCAAGGTTCACATTGGTCATTTTTTGACGGGAGGGAATAGTATTAACTGTTCCACCTGGTTTCAGAATCTCATGTTTACGATACCTTCTGATCCCACCAAATGCACAGCATTACTTTCTCTCCAAAGCGATGCGGTCTTGCAGTCGATGTTGATGGTTGTCCCGGGTTATGACCTATGATTTTCGTGTCCGGCCTCGATCAGATGCTAAAAAGTCTTTCTTTCATGTCCAGAAAGCAAAACTTTTTCACAAGCACATCAGTTTTCGCCTTTCCATGGCATGCAGACGATCACAAATGGTTCGGGGTTCAACATTTAACCTCTCTGGCATTTGTTGTTGAGGTTGCATATCGTCTTCTTCCAACAATGCTTGCAATTCGGTATCTTCAATTTTTTTCGCTTGACATGGGCGTTCTTTGTCTTAAGTCGAAATCGCCACTTTTGTATCGTCTAAACCAACGCCCGCCCACAAGTGCCTTGCGTTGGGACATTGTCACCATGACTTTCCATAAGTATACGGCGGCTTTCGCTCGAGCTTTTTCTTGTGACTGA
This sequence comes from Cosmopolites sordidus, assembly GCA_031761425.1. Classification (NCBI taxonomy): domain Eukaryota; kingdom Metazoa; phylum Arthropoda; class Insecta; order Coleoptera; family Curculionidae; genus Cosmopolites; species Cosmopolites sordidus. Next base: position 7,759 of record JARFXV010001204.1, read on the forward strand.
ACAAGAAAAGCAGTACGTGCCGCTCGTGTGCACGTACGTAGTGCTCTTTATTTCATTCGAAACTCGACATGTTTACCACACAAAAAAAATGACGCTAACTCGAAATTGTTTAGACAACAATGGCGTTTTGAAAGGTAGCAAGCAACAAAATGACATAAGAGATTACACTGTAAACCGACCCTTGTTTCCAGCACCATCTCTTAAAAGAATTATCAACCGTCACACCTGGTAAAGGAATTTTCAACAAGTTTTATGTTAACACCCAGTATAGTATATATACGACAGTTGTCCTTGATTATCGTCTTCATATTTAAAGAAACTAAAGAGCTAATATTTCTAAATATATACGCAACATAAATGGCTAATAAATAAAAAAAAGAATACCTAAACAACCAAACAAAATTGCCATATATTAGGATGTAGAAAAGTATTTTTATGTACTTAGTTATCCACTCTTTGACACCATTCCTATGCATCGCAAAAGCTAGTTAACGTTACTGTGGGATACTCTAAATTCCCCTGAAATGAATCTCCAGCCACAGCTGGTCTTTAAAGGCCAGTATCGAGAGTCCGTGGACAACTTGACTCTCCCTATCTTCAACACTCATGTCTCCCTCCAGAATTATTTGAATCAGAACTGAGCGGAGCCGACTGACACGGTATCCTCTCCCGCTACTTCACAAATCTCACAAGCAGAGTCAGTAGCTTGTTTAACGTTTTCGTTAAAAATTGAGACTGAATATTTCGCAGTGGAATCACTTCAATACTAAAGAAGGAATGTATATTTGTCGGAGCAAAAAACTGAAATCAGATTATACCTCTGAGGAGTGAAGTACAATCTTTTATTTATAAAGAAAGGAAAAATCGAAAATACTTTTGTTACAACCTAGTATTAACTGGAAGGAAGAAAATGCAACGAAGGTAGTTATGATTATATCATCAAAAAGTCACTTTTGGGCCATAAAGCACACAAACCATTGTGTGCTTTATGGTCCCGATAAATCACTGCTGACGAAATAGAGGAATCGTACATAATTGTAAAAACACTACTGTCCACACCACTTACGAATCATGAAATGTGAAGAAGCAGTGCCCATAATATTTTTTCAACTTTTTTTCGGACATAGGTTAAAATTAATGAACTGAAATTTGTCAATTTATTTTAGTTGGGAAGATATAACATTTATTATCATAGCAAAGTTGAACAAAACTGTACGCGAGGTTCCATAGTATACGATGCAATTTTTATTAATAGCAAAATTTGCATCTGTTATAAAAAAAAACTTTTTGTCGAAAGACTTTTATACAAGGAGTCCCATAAGAAAGTTTTTATTTCACTGCCTCGCTGCACAAACGCAACAGCTGTGAGGGGCGCGGGGCGCATGTCAATCGATAGCCCCGCATTTAGGATTTTGGCCGGTATGGAGCGTTTCTCGGGAGTAGACCGTGCGAGTATGTTACAAAAACAATGATTCGACTACTGTTTTTTATCTCAACAGTCATGTAAATAAGCAGAACTATCGTTACTGGAGTGCAACGAACCTGAAATACAAGCATCAAAAACCCCTACATTCACCTAGAGTCACTGTGTGGGTTGCAATGCCAGCGCGAGGAATAATCGGCCCGTCCTTTTTTGAAGACATCAAGGGACGCCCAGTTACCGTCAATTCAGAGCGTTACGTGGAAATGTTCGCCAATTTGTTGGTACCTGAACTGTAAAACTTTGCTGGTTATAATCAAAAAACATGGTTTCAGCAGGACGAAGCAACGTCACACACTTCCAACACGTCTCTGCCACGAATAAATTCATCTCCAGGAGAGGTGACAAATTGGCCTCGACGCAGTCCTGATTTGAGCCCTATAGATTTTTTTTGTAGGGCTATCTAAAATCGAAAGTTTACGTCAACAAACCGGGTTCTTTGACCAATCTAGAGATTGGGTCGAGCCGCCCTAAGAAATTTTGCTGTTCGTTTAAATGAGTGCCGTGAGCGTCAATGTTTACATTTGGATGACATTTTTATGAACTAATTTCCTAAAATATGTATTTCAATAATTAATAAAGTTTTTTTATGGACGCCTCGCTTTAATTTATATCACTATATAAAAACAACAGTGGCGACTCATGGGTTTTTAAAGTGGGATGGTGTAGAAGAAAATAGTGCTGCTGAAGATTTTTTTGCTTTCCCCAAATTACTTTTCGTGCTATTGAAACCCTATAGGGAAGGAGGTGAACCAGGAAAACCAGGAAAATATAAAAATTTTGTATTGTTACTACTTACAAGAACATTGGAGGATGGGTTGTTGCTTGTTGCACAGATAAAGGAATGAATAGTAGGTACTTACCATTTCCCGAAGAGTAAACCATTCAAACAGGTTATTGTAACTGCAAATCAATAGAGAAAATTCGAAAAAGTTCGTCATTATTTAGTTAGCCATTATTAACTTTATTAATAAAAAGTTGATTATTTTTATTTAAACAGTACTACTCAGTGCTCCGCTCCGCTACCCTACGCTCCGTACCTGTCAAATCAGCGTTTAAAACTAATTACCGATACGCTCGGTCGCAGGGGAATCTACGTTCAAATTGCATCTTTTAGAAAGAAGGTAAATCCCTGAATTCTGGCAACCGATAAAACACGTAACGCCAACGACGAGAGAAGTTGACGTGGTGTACGCCCTCTGAAGGTAAACGTTCGACTAACGATGTAAAAATTGTGGCGAGAGGATGAAGTTTTTATTCGCATTATTTGGTGTAATGGGTCTACAGACATTTTTCAACATTTGGAGATTTTAATTTTTAATAATTTCTTAAAATGAGTTAAAGGAAAGAAACTGTACGGAAATAAAATATGGTGTTTTCACAAGCCGCCACTGAAAAACAAACTTTTTTTGGGACACCTTGTATAAGGTTAGGACTTTCGCTGAAAATACTGCCGCTGTCCGCAATCGGTCGTTATCCACAAGAATTAATGTTTTTCTGAGAAATTGATTCTTAAGATTTTAACTATCTTATGGGCAGTTTTAAAGAAAACCAGAAAAAAATATTTTGAAATTCAAGATTATACAGTAGTAATCAACATGCGATTGTAAGCAATCTCACAATTAGTATTATACGCTCTAATACTCTTACAATCTAATATAACTTAAAGGATTATATTTGGGATTTTTTTTTAAACGACCTCGTTAATTATTACCTTGTCCTCGATTTTCGGAAAGTTTTTTAAAATTAAAAACCAAAATAAACCATCCCACCAAAACCCGTCCCACTTTCATCGGGTTTTCTCTTTTGTACTTACACAGAACTGTCGGTCAAAGACATGGTATCTGATTCCGTTCTGGCATCCGAATGACTGCTGAGACTGTGGAGTTCGCTATCCTGTCTGGACACTGGGTTGTACGAATTGTACGCAGCGTGAGCAGCAATGCCACCACGATATACATACATACTATTCACACGCAAAAAAAAAGTTGATAATCAAATACAAAAGATGTGCTAGATGTGACTTGAATTGCATATCCGTAAAAAATAAATTAAAGCACTGTTCGACACAAAAATAAATTGTAAAGCGTTTTTGCCCTTGAGAATTTGATTTTGGCCAATTGACTTCAAGATGAAGTTATATCTCTTGTTAAATTGTAAGTTTTCGGGGCCTTGGGCGTAAACATTAATTGAATATACACCTTAAAGTGGGTTTTTTTATTGTTTTATTGGCGTTGTTAGTGTAAGTTGTATGTGTATACAAATATTTTAAAAACAATAGGTCGTACTAAATATTGAACTGACAAAGAACGACGGCTAATTTTGCAATTGCGAGAACAGAGAAAATCTTATAAATGTATTTGTCAAACATTGAAAAGATATCTTTGCGTTGTTTTGAGAGAATTAAATTAAAAGAAAAAAAACATGGACCTAAAACCAGAGTTCCGAGGTTGGAAACGAAAAACTTGCTTGAAGATGCTCGTTTAATTCGCGAAGTGTGTAAAAATCCTTTTTTGACTTTGATGGTTGCCAAACGGGAACTACAGATACCAATCAGCACGAGAAATATTTGGAGACGAAAACAACGTAAAGAGTTTGTACGAAATAATTTAAATAGAGAACATTGGAAAAATGTTCTTTTTCCGACGAAACTAAAATAAATTTATTTGGTTATGATGGAAGAGTACGTGCTTGCACATTTCATATGCCAGAGTTGGTCCAATTCATTGGATAAAACAAAACATGACCACATTAATGTACTTTAACATCTTACAGAATTTTATGTTGCTTTATGCCGAAGAACATATGCCATTACGATGGCACTTCCAGCACGACAATGATCCCAAACACACTGCCAAAAGTGTAAAAACTTGGTTGGATAACCACAATCGTGTTTGACACCGGACATGAATCCTGAAAATTTGTGGAAAATTTTGAAGACGCGTGTAACTTTAAGGAAAACATGAAATACCAAAAAATTACGGGAGACTGTTCGAGAAATCTGATATTTCATCATTCAGTTTGACGGAATCTTATAGACTTCAGGCCTAGACGATGTGTCGCAGTTTTGAAAAATAAAGGCTAGCCAACAAAATAAACACTCTTATTTTTTGTGACCTTATTTATTGATAAGTCATATTTATTGAAAGTTATGTATTTTTGAGTGGAAAAAAATTATCTTCAAAACTTTTCAACCCTTATTACAGCACAATGAAATATGTACGATGGTGCAATGAACTAGGGACAATGGTTTTGTGTCAAACGAATACTTTAATTGAAATTAATTCCAATCACATCTTTCTTATACTACAAAATAAATAAAAATGAAGCAAGCTGATTATTTCAGCCCTTGAAGCGAATGATTCCAGGACATTGCAAAAAAAAATACGTACTTGGCAAAGGTTTCGGACTTGGAACGGTCTACAGCTCGTCGATTCTGCGATATTAACAAAACGTCTTTGGTTAGTCTTACTGCTGGAGGGCCCATGTTGGGCGTATGGTATCCCGTACTCATAATTCCTGTAAACAATTTTATTAGCAAATATCACACATTTTATTTGCTAGCAGACCTAATAAAAATTAATGCCGTTTGTTGATACATGACTACAGAGAGAAAAATGAAAATATTCAAAACAATGATAAATTCAATGTTAAGATACATCTCTGAAAACAAAGCTGACACAAAAAGAACAAACCAAAACTAAACAGCATAGAAATGATTGTGATAAGACAATCAAAGGCACTTCCATCGGAGACAGAGAAACAACATCATTGATAAAACAAAGCAAAAACTAAACTTGAAGAGATTTACCACTAAACACCAAAGCACTTTTTTTGAACTGCTCGACGCACGTTTCGCTAACCATGTTAGCATCAGGAGATGATTTAATCTTCCTGAAATCATCTCCTAATGATGCTAACATGGTTAGCGAAACGTGCGTCGAGCAGTTCAAAAAAGTGTTTTGGTGTTTAGTGGTAAACCTCTTCAAGTTTAGTGTTTCACACCAAAGGTTCCAATAGAAGAACTGAAAGCAAAAACTGTCTCGACGTGTTGAAGACAGCACACGGTGTGGCCGATGGATGGGGAGCTTGGGACATGGGAACATACGCCAGTTCCTTTTGTGTGGGACACAAAACCGACAACCCATCGGCAAGTGGCCAACCCAAGCGCCAACATCCACTAGCGCCTTCACCAACGCACCAACCACACGTTAGCCAAGTGACGCTTGCCACATGGCATGCCCAATGTGTGGGGCCAGCTTAACATACAAGATGTAAGGGAGGGAAAACAAAAACAAAAGCCTGGAATCAATGGGTAACAATAGGACATATTTGCAAATATTTGTAAGAAGAATAAGCCATACTGTGAACGACCATTTAAAAGATGGCTGAATAGCTAATAACTGTAATACAAAAAACGACACAAATTATTATTAAATCAAATATCCTATATTACCTGGTGTATGACTCAGGTACGATGGAGGATTCATTATTAATTCCATGTCTTCAGGGACTGTAGGCAGAGGATCTAGGCCGCTAGCTAGGTTAGACATATCATTGCTGAAATCGCTACTGCTATCACTACTAGTAGGCGATTGGGTATTCTGAAAATCATATTAAATACGAATTAATACAATAAGTTAGCTATAATAATATCAATTGGCAAACCTCTAAAAATTGCAGGTACATGTCGCTTTTAAGAAAATTGGGATAAGTCGTCGTAACAATTAAATGTTCAATGTGCGCTTGCGCTTTGTCATAGAGGGTTACTGGTGGCTCAAGGCACTGGGAAGACTTGAAAAACTCTCCGATTTCTTTCCGCAGCTCGTCGGGTATTGGAAGAGCAGACTTCACAAAGAATTGCCTTAAAGTAAAAAACAAGCACTAAAATCAAAATTCCTTTAATTACACAGGTCAACATATTTACACTTTTTTTGAGGTAACATTGATGAAAATAGGTGTATATGAAGTATTTTTTAGTCCTAAATCCGAAAATGATGACCTAATTACTGTAACATGTACAGTTTTTTTGTTACAGGGGGTTGGTGGCAGGGAAAAAAAAAGGAGAATATATTTTTACAATCTAATATTTATTTAATATAAATATATAAAACGTGTTAAATCAATGCAAAAACATTACTGAGTTACAAAGTTACCTCAAAAGACATTACTGAGGATTGATTATACGAATAAAAAATATGGGATGTCACACGGCGACAAAAAGTTTAATTTTTTCCTCATATAGCATCGTCTCTTTTTAAAATTTGTTTAATTTTTCCTGAATCATGTAGAAGCTTCCTTATTTGAGCTCCAATAAATATGCCTTTTTTTAGTTTTGCATCACTTAATTGAGAAAATATTTATTTTAGGTACTTGAAACCATTACCTTCTTTGTCCATGGCTTTGACAAAGTTTTTCATTAGTCCAAGCTTAATATGGAGAGGTGGAAGAAGTACCTTTTTTTGAGTTAACAAAGGAGGTATATTTTATGAAGTACCAGGTTCAAAAGAAGTTCTATGAGGCCAATCTTTCTGACTGTATTGTTCTTTTGTTGCCCTACTGTTCCATAGACACAAAAAACAGCATACTTTGTAAAACCTCTTTGAAGTCCTAGCAATATACCTATTACTTTTAAATCCCCACAAATATCCCACTGATACTGGTCATATTTAACGCGATTTTGTATGGTTGCTAAGTTGTCATAGGTTTCTTCTATTGTCATTGAATGAGCTAATGGAATAGATGGGTTTTTGTTTCCATTATGAAGCAAGAGTGCTTTAGGCTGTATTTCGATGAATCTATTCATACGCCACTCGGAAGGTACATGTTCGTTATTAAGCTCATTCATTAGACTATCAACATCACAACAGACACAAGGCGATCCTTTCATTTTATAAAAACTTGAAAATGTTTCATTCCGTTTTTGGTAAAGTGAAACACTTGCATTTTTATCTAACAGATTCCACTGTTGAAGTCTGGAACCAAGAAGTAATCCCAAGTCACGTACCAAATCATTTAATTCATTCTGAGTTAAGTGAGGCTCAGTGGTAGTTGCTAAAAATGTTGGGTCACAACTGGTGTCCTCAGGAAGTTGTGGATCAGATCCTGATGAAGAATAAGAATCACCGGGAAACATGTTGTCCAGGTTTAAAGACGCAATCGGTACCGGTAGTTCCTGACTATGAAGAACTGGCCTAAGTGCAGAAGGCAAATTTGGATACTGAATTTTGTCCCTTTGCTTTTTTGAAATCCCTTCTGTTTTAGTGATATAAAGGTAACAATCGCTGACATGGTCAGTAGTAGGTTCCCTCCACTGCACTAAATTTACGTGATAACTCAAACAGCAAACATGAGCCGAACTTTTATCTTGATCTCCAATTTGTCACTTAAAATATAAAAGACAGGCTTTTTTGACTTCCTCGAGTATAGATCTAGTTTCTAGAGTAATGTGGATATAAAATAAATCGTTCGCATATATAATAGAACTTGCCATTTTATATAAAATCGACTTAAACACTTGACTACTGTAGACGAGGAGAAACAAACTAAACTATAGAAAAAAATAAAAGTGGCCTTAAAAGTTCGTAGAATACTGTGGAAATATCCCCTCTGCGGTATTGTGGTAATTCCTACATTGTCCAATCCAAAGTCAAGTACAAATAATTTCAATGATCCCATGATATAAAAAAGCGGGTACTTGAAAATGGGACGTGCTAAGCCATTTCTGTGAAAAGGTGTTTTAATAAGTACCTAAATGAAACCCAAAAAGAGCATTCTCATCAATGTTACAACAATCATGTCGACCTGTGTTATTAGATCGTCCTTAGCTCAACAAAATAACCTCATATTATAAAGAAATTACCTACCTATAAATAACTTTAACAAGATGCATTATTTTGTCAGTACCCTGTTTCATCCGTAAACCCTCGCAAGCAAACCAAAAATCTAACGTGTCGGCGTATTGCTTCCCTTCTGAATGCAGGTACTATAAATTAACAAATAAACATACAATAAATAAACTCAATAAAACATCAAGTTTAAATTTCAAAGCTACTTTTATTTTTATAGTTTTCCAATACGAGTGTCAGAACTTTGAAACGGCAACACTGAAATATAAATGTCACTCATGTGTTCACTACATTGTGTCAATTCACAACGGAAATATCCACGATTTAATGCATCGAACTTGGAAGGCGACCCACACGGTGGAGAAAAAATAATCTTTTCCAAAGAAGCGCCCTTCTGGCTTAATGGGTTTGTGAACAAACATAAGCGTAGGATTTGGGCCGATGAAAATCCTCAAGTGATTTAGTGTTTACCGCTTCATCCTCAAAAAACCACTATTTGATGCAGTTTTTGGGGTGAAGGAGTGACTGGACCTTCGTTTTTTGAAGACGATTATTGAAATCATGTTAGTTAGTGTTAATGATGAATTTTGACCTGAACAAATAAATGTGGATATAAACAATGTTTGTGCAACAAGGTGGTGCGAAAAGTCGTGTAAAATATCTGATTTACAGAAATAAACCCCCAACAACTGTTTACCTTAAATGGGGACTTCTTAAGTTTTTGTCATTCATGACCTCATTTTTCATCACGAGATTTTTTACAATTCCATATACTAAATATGAAATAAAACATAAATAAATACATAAATATTTTTTTGTTGAACAATGTACAGATAAACCTCACGCGCATTTTATTGCAGCAGCGCTTAAGTGTTGCATCACGTCAAATATTGTGCTTTTGTGAAATAATACGTAAACTGCCATTCAAGTGATTGAATTTAATTTATCGAAACCCCAGTTACCAGCGACCCATAATTTAAGAAGCGGTGTCTTAAACGAAACATTCAAGCAACCATTCAAAATTGGGTCTCCAGAATGCATTTCACCAGACGAAGCCGAGAGGAACATTTGAACGACATTATTTTCAAAACACTATGACACTGTTTGTTCTTCAAGATAAAATATAAATTTCTGGATTATCACTGGTAGTTATCATTGTGCCTCATCTTAAAGTTCTAACACTCTTATTGGTCAACCCTTCATATATTTTTCTATAACTTCAATAAACTTTAACCAATGTTTTAATAAGTATTATAATAGATTGTTGCAGAATTTCTGTCACATTTTTGTGGTGATGATTTGAGTGGATGAAGGTGATATGTAATATTTTTTTCCTTGGATGAAGATCTAGTATACCCAGTTTTCACTTGACACCATTAACTCATCGAGATTTGCAATAGTGCTAATTTAACATGAATGAAAGGGGAATGTTACATTATTTCTCAATAAAAGAATGAAAGAACATGATATGGACATACAACACATTCATCCATAATAAATATAATGTTTGTTTCACTGGTTGTGTGAAAGTTACATGCCGGCTGGTGTTTGAATTTAAGTAATTTATTGTAGGATTTTGTGAGTAATTATGAAACTTACAACTTAAAATATGGGGTTTAGAATATGGAATTTGTTTTTTCAGAATCTAAAGGAGTCGATTCTGACTTCTCAGACAGCGTTGGAGACGCTGAAAACGTGCGCAACAATGAAGACCTAAGCAGTTCTTCAGATATTAGTGATACAGAGGGTAAAGTTGACAGAATAGCAAACAAAAGAAAATGTGTGTTAAAAATACAGTTATTGATAATTCAAGAAGCAACAAAGAAGACAACATAAAAATAACAATTGTGGTTTTACACTTTTGGGATACATATTTTTGGAAAAAACAGAAAAATCCTCTTTTTGTACCTGGACTGAAGATATGGCAAACAGAGGAAGTGTGGAAATACTTCTCTACTGAGATATATTGAAGTAGACGAAAGTATCGTGAGAAAAGACCACTTGATCATCTGGTCTGACTCATGTGGTGATCAAAATAACAATTTCCATGTGGTTTGTCTGAACTAATATTTTATCATTTTATCTTTTGTTGTATTGATCACAAATGTCCAGTTGGCCACACCTACTTGGTGTGGACTACTATTCCGAAAGAGATTTTGGGAGAATAGAAAAGATATTATGAAAACACGACACTGTACTTATACCAGATAAGTAACGAGAGATAATTTCAAAGGCTAGCCGAAAAAATCAGACTATTGATAGCTCAACATTTTAGAAAGATCAGTGATCAACCACAAAAACTTCGCCTGATTAATTGAAAAAAGGATGAACTTAACGAACCAGTCAGATATAGGGATGGTATAAAATAGATAAGAGTCGATGAGGTTATTACTTATAAATTAGACTGGGCCAAAAAATGGACTATTTTTTTTCTTAATGGGATGCCAAAAATATTAGTTGTGATGATAAAAAAAAATATTGTGAAAGTTAGAGCTCTTAATACTTATATTAAGAAGTGTATCATCGAGACTTTCGGTTTTTTAATAGCAATCGTATCTTTCGCCCAAAACTCCTAAACTATTAATTTGAGCAATACATTTTCTTGAAGGCAATTAAATTCTCTCCAAAAAAAAAGTCTCCATATAAATTTACGTCAAACAAGCCGTTTTCATGTAATCGTGCTTTGAACATTAATCTGTTTTTACAATTTTACTTTTCAAATTTAAAATTTTGTAACTAATGAACGAATCAATTTTTGAAAAAATACAATACATATTCTAAAAGGAAATTGAATGCGCTACAAAAAAGGTGTCTTAATATTTTTCGTTAAATTCACTATTCCCAAAGTTATTCAAGGTTAAAGTTGAATTTAAAAGTAATTTATCGTTGAAACTTATTATTGAAAATACTTTTGACTAAGTACAATCACTATTTTTTTTTTAATTCGTAATTTATTTAAATTTGATTTTGCTTAAAGAGTTATTTATCTATGAAAATTAATTTGACTTTATTTAACTAACTCTAGGAGCAAAAAAATATGCGACTTTTTATTTATAAAGCATTTATCTTTGATATTTTTTTTTATATATGAACTCGCATTTTCAAACTTATCAAAAAAAAAATTCAAAAGAAAATTTCTAATTATAATAAAGTTAATTTGATTGAGTAAATGTTTTTTAAAATTGGTAGTTCGCTATTATTTGTTAGTAATTAATAAAATCAATTATAAATAAACACGCAATGATTGTTCTGCCTACACCATTAATACTATTCATTTCTAATTCATAATTCGATTTTTATATACATATAAAAGTATATAATATCAAAAATAAATGCATTGTAAATATATTTTTTAGACTTAGAGTTAGTTAAATACAATAAAATTAATTTTCGTAGATAAACAACTCTTTAAGCAAAATTATATTAAAATAAATAATGAATTTTGAAAACATTTAGTGATTGTACTTAAAAAAAAAGTTAATCAAGTAAAAAAAAATTAAGTCTAACGCAAAAAAAAGCGATACATGACTTTTAAATTCTGAAATTCTTAAAAATTTAAACTGTTGTCACCTTTTTTGTAGCGTATGTGGGTATATAAACGTACGTTATGTACGTTTTTTTTTTCAGTTTTCCGAAGAAGCCAATTATTTTTAAGTACAACATTCAGTTAAAAACATTTATGCTTCATAGAAATAATCTAAACATAAAAAAACTTCGCCTTAATTTATTTCAAAGTTTAATTTTGTTGTATAACACCTTTATCCACTAGTGTCTTCAATTGTTTGTTTAAATTAAAATATCCATCCTATTCTTCAGATTTGTCCCTCAATTGCCAAAGTATATTATGTGAATCTTCCGAAAACCCAGTATAGGAAATAATCCAAAATATGGAAAATATGAACTTGTATACCTGACGAAATAGTTTGACTCCATCCCCGTCCTGCAGGAGGGCATGGAGAGAGTTGGCCCATCGCAAACATGATGGTGGAGACCTATGACACCCCTGAGCTTCAGAAACCCGATCCGTTGGACGGCTGTTGGAAGATGAAGAGATGTCTTGTGCGGAAGATGAGGAAGAGGCCCCAACTGAAACACACAGACACATTTGAGAATAAGTTTGAATTATTTACAAAATCTCCTACTTACTGCTTGGAAAATTAGAATTTCTCTTTGAAGCAGGAGAGAGGGGCTTGATAAATTTCGGGTCTCCCATCTGCGTCTGCTCGGGGACCCAATCCGATACCAAAGGTCTTTTTTCCTCGCCCGGTATAGGGGGTCGAGGGGATTTGTGATCAAACGAACCCTCATGAGTGTGTTCCTTATTACTCATAATGATATCGGCCTTAGCCCGAAGCTGCTGACTCTATCACTTGAAAAAGCCCAATATCTACTGCGCGAAAGCATTGTTTCTTGACCTGAAATTAAAAAAAATATATTACATACAGTCGTATTATACAACTGTTACTAAGATGTATCATTAATATTACATATGAAATAAATGTCTTCATGAAATTTCTGAATCTCAAGTATTAAATACAAACTAATAGGTGTAAAGGTGTTTTCGTTCACATTTTAATATCATATCTATCAACAATAATTTAACTGAACTCTATTCTAGTTAAATATATTAATATTTATGGTGCTTATTGTAAAAATTTGAGAAAATTAGGAGAATATTATAAGAATGAAAGAGCGAAGTGTGGATACATTCAAAATTTGACATTTGATAATTTATGGGGTTCGAAATCATAAGTTCGCCACAAATACCATTAATGCTGCTTATCTTGATGTCTTGGACAGCAGAGCATATCAGCGTTGGTTTAAAAAATTTAAGAACGATGATTTCAATTTTTTCGACGGTATAAAATATGGAAGCCTTGTTGAGTTTGCTAAGGACCTGTTGACAGATGTTTAAGCTGATCCAAAAAAAAACCATTCAGGAAATACCCACAAAGCTTAAAACGACCTTGTCCACAATATAATGGTGATTAAAACAACTAAACAAAATGCAAAGAGGTGTGAGGGGCATATCAACTTTTAGTTGAAAATATAATTCAACATATAACTATCTCAGTGCACCATTGTCCAAATTAGACAGATATCCTTTTTTCAACAAAAAACTAAACCTTGTTGTTTATATTATATAAAGTGTGTGGTTCCTTAATCAGACTCAGTAAAAAGAAAACCTATATTGTCCGTTATGAGTTTTAGTTACAGACAATGATGACGCAGTTTCCTCGCTCCAATTTTTCATATTTGTTTATCAAAAGAATAATGAAAACTAAATCTATAATACAATTTACTTCTTTTTTAATGATTTTGTACCCCAATACTTATGGATGGTACCGTATATGTTTCTTATTTCTTTCTCAAACGTACTTCGGAACGTACTATTATTATTGTTTTAAGTGTAATGTCATTAAGTGACAATTGACTTAATATTTTACAGTTTTTATTTAATAATTTAAAATATTTGTTACTAACAAAAAAAGCTAGAATAGTTATAAAGTAAAGAGATAGTGTTTGGGCATTCAATGAACGTAACAGTTACGATTATTATTACAATAAATTTAATATAAATATGGAAAATTCACAATGTATATACAAAATATTAATATATCCTGGCACTCAGTTTATCAATCAAACAAATTCTGTCACAAAAAGCAAAAAACAACCATTTCAACATTGATATTCTTAAGCTGCCTTGATATATTAATAAATTAATTAGTTGAATTTTGATAAATAAATTATCTTTTTGATGCCTGAATATAAAATTGAATTTTTAGCTATCAAAAAGGGAGTGGGGTTCTTTTATAAGATACAGCTCACTACGATCAATAAGACCATGACTCATAACAAAGAGGGCTTCGATAGGTTGCGTAGACCATAAGCCAACATATATATTGATTATTAAGGAACAAAAGAAAAAAACATATTAAAGAAGCTGAAAATATTATTAAAATGAGAGTTAAAAAAGTAAAACCTAGTCAGGTAAAAATTTTGTATAGATATAATATTACCAAGAACACAATAGAACCCAGTAGGGACTTATTCAAGCAGAAAATACTCAACAATACAATTAATATAATAACAGAAAATATGAGCAAAACCACCAACATGCTTTACAATCTATGTAGATGTTTCAAATGAACCAGAACTAATAAAACAAACTTCACACTTAAACATACCCTTGTGTAACGTATCTCATCTTGTACTAAGTACAGAACAATGAAGCAAAATGGGAAGATGCAGAAGTATAATGGTATTTTTTTAATAATGAAATATGAAAACCTGTCAGTTTTAATAATTGAGGTGCTTTGTGATGGACAGCCGAATGGAAAGCAAGTGAAATGCGTAGTGAGTGAAATGTATAAAGTCTTCGATCGAAGCCTGAAAGGTGAGGTGGGGGTTGGAGCTTTTGTTAGTGCTAGGGATATATAATGCCAAATTTTTTAGTGATTTAATAGGCATGTAGTATTTTTTTTTATAATAGGGAATAACAATATGATCATCGATAATGGCTCATTTTCATTTAAATATTGATATAGTGGTAATGTTCTTTAGTATTTTGCAGATATCTTAAAAAAAGTGAGTTTTTCAGTGAAAGTAGAAATTTAAATACATAATACAATTTTTGTAAATATATACATACACAATTTAGTAATATTTTATCTAATATTTATATAATTGATACTTGTGTTTGTTTTACTTTATATATATTTATATATTTCATTAATGAGATGGCTTATTCTGAATAAAAACTAAAATACTGAAATAAAATATAAGTTTAATTTTGCAAAATAAGTAAATAGGGTAGCAAATATTTTAGTTAAACCACCAGCGCATTCACCATTGCGTTGAATAAGACATATTTAACTGAAAAATTGTCTGCTTATAGGAAATAAAAAATACGGGATGTTACAATCTGTTTAATATGATACGTTTAATGTATATTATTTGTTATTGCTAAAATATTGGACATCGTGTGCAAGGTTTCTTATTTAAACTGATTGTTCTATCATATATTTCTCTCTCCATTCCTTCCTATCCTGTGCCATTTACTTAATACATGCCCGCTTTATTCCACTACCCATTTCTCCTTCGAATCACCTTTTTCTCGACCTTCTACTATAATTTTTCCCGGTTGTTTTCATTTCGTACACTGCTTTCGTTAGCCTGTTATTTAATAATCTGCACGTGTCCGAACTATCTAAATTGTGTCTCTATCAATTTTTCATTTATTGATTTTATTTGTAGGTTATGTCTGTACACTTAATTTCTTATTCCATTTATTTTTGATCTTAAGTAAGAATCGCATTTCCATTCCATTAATTCGTATCTTATGTTTTTCCGACAATGTCCATGCCTCACTATTATATAATATCGTTGGTCTTACTATTTTTTTTACTACTTTTTTATATTCTTTCGCATTTCTCTCTTGTTTAAAAATTTATTCATCATATTGAAAATATTACCTGTTTTTCCCATTCTCTCATTTATTTCTTTTTCTATTTTGCCGTTAATTTCAACTATCGTTCCTAAATACTAATAATTTCTAACTTGTATTTCTTTGTCTTTCATTTTATTTTGTTTATTTTCTGTTCTCATGATATAATTACGCTCTTTGATTTATTTACAATAATTTTCATATTTATTTTTTCTAACTCTTTATCTAATACTTTTATATTTTGTTGTAAATCTTTTTCTGAGTCAGCTATTATTACTATATCGTCAGCGAATATTAATTCGCTCAAATGTGTTTCATTCATTTTCCATTTTCTAAACTTCAAGGTTTGTATTTCTTTTTTTCGTTTCTTTTATTCATTCATGTTTTACATACACATAATCGTTCTTCTTCCATTATAATGTAGAGATAAAATTTTGATTTATTTTATAAAAATATAATTTTTATAAAATAGTAAGTAATGAAAATTTTAATATTTTCAGATAGTATTGTTAAATATGTACAGAAACTTCTTAATATCATTAATAAATTGTTATATAAGGTAGATAGTTATTTTTTTGTATCGGAGACGCCTCAATCATTTGGGTTATTTAATGCGGGATCCGAACCACGGTCATCAGCTATAGATTAATCCCAGTGGGCATTCTCCATAGACCTCCTAAATTAAAGAATCTTTAATTTGTGATTAACCTTTAGTTTCCTGAAAAGAAACACCAACTGGTGAGTAATCAACATAGAAAAGCTCTTAAAAGGCATCTGGCCTTACCCAGTTTATGACTGAGGGGTACCAGATTTTACACTCTTACTTGGAGAAGGTATACAAACTCCATACCATAAACAGAAGTTGAATCCACACCCCCCAGCAGTCATATAAAAGAGGAATGTATTTTTAGAATGACAATATTCAATGACCACCACAATTACGTAATTACTGAAATAAGTTTTACTAAATTGGGAAAAGAAACAGAAAAAATTGACGATATATTCTCAAATTTTTGTTGATAGACAAAGACTGTTGTCAAGGAAAACCGAAATAAAATAACAGTGGTAGAAAAAAACTTTTAAAAGCCAAGTTTTCTTTTCTAATTTATTTACCATAATGAATAATATAATATGCTAATATTAAGTGACCTTTAAACATTTTGTTTGCAATACAACCAGAGCATTTTATTGCTGCTTATGTTCTTAAATAATTAAAAAATGCTTAAATGCTTAAATGTGAAAAAAATAGAGTTTACTAATTTTATATACACGTTATAGAAGAATCTGATAAAATAAAAAAGTTAGTGTAAGTTAGTTTCTAAGTATATTAAAGTAAATCTGAGGCGCGCTAGACACTGTTCTGATAAAGAAAGGTAATTTAATTTCGCAACTGAGAAACCGAAAGAAATATTAAGCATTTATTATGACTTCAAATAGACAGTCATCATGTGTAATTGCTAAAGCTATGTAAGAATCATATGTAACCTAAAAATAATTAGAAAAGAGAGGCCTTCCAAGAGTTCAAGGTTTCGAAGGATCTTTTTGGTATAATAATAATAATAATAATTTATTGAATTCTCAAGACAATACAAATATGCATGGATCAAGTCAAAACAAGAGCATGCACATTGCCACACTTTTTTTTTTCTATTTATTCAATCCCCACAACAATAAAAATACCCATGATTAAGTCGGATTGACAGAATTGACAGAATGTTCAGTGACACGACCTCAGAAATAATACATGAAATGATAATCTTGCACAAATAAACATTGTATACATAAATAAGCATTGAATCTAACTATTGATACGACATATATTCTTCTAAACTATAAAAACTTTGACTTGTAAGAAATTCGCGGAATAATTTTTTAAATTCGTTGTCATTCTGAACATGCTTAAATCGTTGTGGCAACTTATTATACAGCTTCACACCCCTATAGTAAACATTATGTTCAACTATCTTACATGAATGTATTGGTAAAACAAGTTCATCAGAGCCTCGTGTGTCATAGTGATAAAAATCACTATTTTTTACGAATGCTACAAAATTTCGCCTAACAAAGATGATAATCTCCAAAATATATAGTGATGGTAGAGTCAAAATCCTGCATTGTTTAAAAATTGGTCGACATGTTGCCAGTAGTGACACCCCACCCATCATTCGAATTATATTTTTTTGTATTTTGAAAACACGCATCAGATGAGGCGACCCACAACATATGAGGCAGCAGCTAATTTCTTGAATAGTTCAGCTACGTGTTCATCCTAGCAAAGTCTGTTATCGAGATGAACACCCAGAAATCTAGTACAGGATGTTTGCTGCATAGACTTACCGTTAATTTTTAGTAAATATGACTCCGTTATAGTGTGTGTTCGAGGAGTAAAAGCAATAAAACTGGTTTTGTCCACGTTAAGGGATAACTTATTATTCGTAAACCAACTATAAAATTTATTGAGCATATCCTGTACCGTTTCAATGGCTCCCTGCATGTTTCTATTTCCTGTTAAATAGCTGCTATCATCAGCAAACCTTACCATATTTCCGCTACTGCTAACAACTGGCAGATCATTAACAAAAATTAAAAATAATAGTGGACCCAAAACAGATCCTTGGGGCACTCCAAAGATAATCCTTAATCTTTCAGATGTTGCTTCATCAATCTGTACAATTTGGTGTCGGTCAAACAAGTAAGATTGCAACCATTCTCTCACCCGACCCCTCAAGCCATAGTGATGAAGTTTGTCCAGCAGTATTGCGTGATCCGCCAGATCGAAAGCCTTACTTAGATCCATAAACAGACCAACACATTTGCAATTATCGTTTATGTTTTCATATATCTTGTTTAAAAATTCACAGATGTGTATCTCTGTCGTTACAAAAAAAAATCTTGACCTAAGTATCAGCATCAGAACCATAAGACGATGTTTATAATAGAAGAACTTATACGGTAGAGTAGCCAGGAAAGTTTTTAAGTAAACAGAATTTAAAGCAACGGTTAAAATTTGCAAAAATAAACTGTAATGCAGATTTCCAACGTAACTGGAAAAACATTATTTTTAGCTATGAAAACAAAATTAATTTATTTGAAAGACGTATTAATGAAAAATTTAATTCCATTAATTCTTTGGAAAGGGTTAATGGGTAGTTGATTTTCCAATGAACTTTGGGATGGTTAGGCTATCCGCCAACCTTAGTGAAATAGTGATGCTCACTAAGCAAGCTAGCGACTGGTTTACTGGACAGTAAAGCATGGTGGTGGTAACATCAAAGTATGGGGGTACTTTTCATATAACGGAGTAGGTTAAATATTTTGGATGAAAGTAAATATGACTTAAGAAATTACTTAGGAATCTTATAAAATTAGTTAGGAATCTAACCATGTATTTTTTTCAAAAATATATCATCAACGTATAATTATGAATAAATTAATCGTTTATATTCAAACTAATACCATGTATGCCTTTTAGATGCCCGATAAATTCATTCTGGAATATTAACAGTCTTAGAAACAACGTAAAAATGAGTTTATATAAAATATATTAATTAAGGATCCGCCATTCTTCTATTATTGACCATCACTGTAAGATTTAAAAAAATAAGTCACTGGAAGTTGTTCCAGAATTATTCAGAAGACCAAACTATACATTTACATTATAGGTACGATTGTAATTTTCTTTTGAAATAAGGGAAAATACTACTAAGATTTTACACAAACATAACTGGTTTTGAAAAAAGTTTCACAACAGCATGGAAGTAATATACATAGATATTCTAAAAGAAAACTATTTTTTTTTGCTCTATAATCGGTACTCGTCGTATTATTCAATTAATGCACTGTTTACTATGAAATATATATGAGGATATAGTGCAATGGTGAAATGCAATTGCATTTTTGAAAAGTGAATTTTGAATAATTCGTTTTTTAATGTATGGGACTTTTCACTCTACCCTTGTATATTTCGTATAAAAATATAAAGTAAAACATGATGGAATATGCTAATTTTTATTTTCTATTTTGTAAACGAGCCCAAGCTAATTTATAAAATGAGAATTCAATTACCAAATCAATCAAAAACCTAGTTAAAGTAATGTTTGTATTAGCCTAACCTAACCTAAATAAGACCGGAATAAATAAGAATAAAACAATTACAAACATATAATAAAAATCAGATCAAAGTAAATAAACAGATGAACCTTTTCTCTTAGATTATCCCCCTTTCGAGATTTACCGGAATGCGAAATTCAAAATTATTACTAATACAGGATGACGCTGTTCCCCATTTTAATACAAAATATTAAACTCAAAGATATTTACCACTAAACACCAAATCACTTTTTTAAACTTCTCGGTGCAAGTTTCGCTAACCATGTTAGCATCATCTGGAGATGATTCAATTCAATGTCACCCTGGTTAACTTTTTTTTCATTTTTTGTTTCAGAATAAGCTAAACAGTTTTGAAAATAGTATACACATGCGGAAGAGAGAGCAAACTATAAACTGTAAGATCAGATAAAAATATCCAACGTGTAACGGAAATAGTACTATAGAATTTTCCTACTACTTTAGTACTGTAGTATTTTAAAAATCACATCACTATATGCATCCATATAAAATCTAGTTTAACGCTCATGATTTCCAACTGCGATTAGAATTGAATCTTGCAGATGTATTTTCGCCTAAATGGATTTGTTAATAAACAAAATTCACGTTACTAGGGAAATTGATTCATGAAAGGCTTCTGCATAGTGAGAAAATCACACTGTGTTGTGCAGTTTCCGCACAAAGAACTATTGAACCTTTCCTTTTTGCCGAGCGTCATAGTTATATACTTGAACATTTTTCTTTTCTCAATTTCAAGACGCTGAGGTCTAATGGTTTCAGCAGGCTAGTATTACAGTTCATTTAGGCTTCAATAGTGATTTTGAAGGAACATTTCCATAATCGATTTATTTCCAAAGATGGATATATCAGATGACCTACAAGCTCTCCGGATCTCACGATCCCTAACTCCTTTCCTTGATGTAGAGAGATAGTTTATATTAATAAGCCTCAAACCTTAGACCATTTCAAATACAATTCGGTTGGGAAATATATTCCCGTTATTTCCCAAATGAATTGTCAAAATGTAAAAGAGCATTAATTAGTAGACGCGAAAATGGACACCATTTAGCGGACGTTAATATCTGAAATTAATTGATTAAAAACCCCAGGAACTATATTGCAATTTACAAGTCTGATAATAAATCTACTTTAGTTTTCCTATATATTTTTTTAAAGGGACACCTATTTTTGCGGCACCCTATATAAAACAAATTAATTGGTAATATAAATAAATATAATAATAAAGGAAATATTTTTTTACTTACACAATCAATAACAACACGATAAATTATAAGACTTCGCGAACAGAAACTGAATAAAAAAATCAGAATGGTGAAAAACCAGATGGAAATGTCTAGCTTGTCTTAAGTGAAACCTTCCAACAATACAAGAAAACTGCATTAGGAAAGTCACCCAGCTCAATCGCTTGTATTTCGCGCAGAAAAAGGGAAAGACCCGGAGGTAAGAGATATCGGAATATACTGGGTGCGATATTTTAAAGTTGAAATATATTTTTGTTTCTTGTACAAAAATTCATAACAAATGTGACAGTTAATAATTTTTTTTTTCCTAAAAAAACACGTTTAATTTATGAGAAAGGTAAAAAATGGTTTATACAAAGTATGCGCCAACGTTAGTTGTACATTTCCCATCTCTCTGGCGATTCGTGGATGCCCTCCAAGAAAAACCGTACATCTTTTGAGGTGGTCCAGTAACCAAGCTATTTTTCGACATCTCCGTAATTCTAAACTTGAAGAGATTTACCACTAAACACCAAATCATATTTTTGAACTGCTCGACGCACGTTTCGCTAACCATGTTAGCATCATCAGGAGATGATTTAATCTAATTCTAAAACTTCACTATGTTCTATTTATATGAAAAACCCTACCGTATCAGCTACCTCAGTTAAATTTAATGATATAAATGTCTGTAATAGTACGCGTATATTTGTAGTGACTGTTAAACTCTTGTTATAACTTCAAACAAAAGAATCAACTCAATATGTGTCTATAATAGTCTCTAGTCTATATTCAGTCTATAACAGTCTGTGACATCATTGGAAGAGTAAAGCAATTGAAATAGAGATGGGCAGGTGGCAGATGGCGAGGTGATGGGCAAGGCAACCCTGACAGATGGACCAAGGCAACCCTGGAGTGGATACCTCTTGATCGCAAATGTCCGCGAAGAAGACCGAAAGCACAATGGATTGATGACATCGTTAAATAGATTGGACCAGAGGGGCAGAGGAAAGCCCAGGACCGTGAAACCTGTCCCCTGTACCTGTCGGTACCCTGATGAGTCTAACCACCAACAGACGAAACATGTTCCCTCCAATGTAAGGGATGGGTGGGATTTCCTCCCGGTCAAGCAACTAACCAATGCTCATTATGGCGGAGACGCAGGTTCTTGTGCGTTCCACATGAAATTGCGGAACCCAACGGTCAGGGATGTATAACTCCTGACTACTGTTGTCTCGTTGGACGCAATCCAAAGAAATCAAAAAACTCCATTTATAAGCCATCCGACGAGAGGTCGGCGAAAATATGGGTTGTTTGATTGTGGAGAGGGACTCCTTATTCTTGGCGAGAGAGCATATGTCGGTACCCTGATGAGTCTAACCACCAACAGACGAAACATGTGCCCTCCAATGTAAGGGATGCGTGGGGCTTCCTCCCGGTCAAGTAACTATATGGCGGAGACGCCGGTTGTTGCGTTCCATATGAGATTGTGGAACCCAACGGTCAGGGATGTATAACTCCTGACTACAGTTGTCTCGTTGGACAACAGTCATAAGTCAAAAAACTATATATATATATATATATATATATATATATATATATATATATATATATATATATATATATATATATATATATATATATTTATATTTATATATATATACCACTATATACCACTTCAAGAAGCTACAAATGGCTTAATTTTTTAGGCTTTAACCTTTTTAATCATAATCAATTTTTGATCAGTTGATTATTTTGTTTGCAGTTACAATAAAAGTTTAACAGTCACTACAAATATACGCGTACTACTACAAATGTTTATATCATTTGTAGTTTCTGGGTTAGGGTCGTTTTTTTCGACAATTTCGTTATTTTCGATTTTATCCGATACTTATTTACATAAATAGGGGAAAAAAAATAAACTACAAACAATTTAGCACTAATTTCATTCCTATTTTTCGTATTATTATCAATATTTACTGCCTTGAACAATATCTATTGTTTTTCCTGCATAATTATTGACAACACAAAAAAATTAACTATACTACATTTGTTAGCTTCGTTTGTAGGCAAAAATAAGCCAAAAATATCAAGTATTCCTTAATGCGGATTGCAGCGTGATAGACCTTCACAAAAGTTATGGAAAATGTACTAAAAAGAACACAAAGTTGTATTGCTGCTAATGACTCACAATGCTGCAATGGCTTTGATACGAGGGTAGTCCTAAAAGTGCCCAACCGAACAAAGAAAACACAATAGATTTGGGAAAAATATCTTTATTTCTCTACATAGTCTCCTCGTAGCTCGATTTACTTGTCCCAGCGATGTTCAATAGCTTCGACTCCCTGTTTATAGCGAGAATCGTCGACCTCCTCAAAATAGCCATCAACCGCAGGCTCCACCTCATCATTGTTGGCAAATATTTTACCACCGAGCTATTTTCTCAAGTTTGGAAACAGAAAATAATTCTGGGGGGCTAAATCTGGCGAATAGGGTGCGTGAGGAAGCAATTCGAACTTTAACTCATTGATTTTGGCAAATGTGTGAACTAGTGCATTGTCTTGATGAAACAAAACTTTCTTTTTCGCCAAATCCAGCCGCTTTTTCTTGACTTCATCACTCAAACGTTGCAATAAGTTCGCATAATACTCGCCATAGATTTTTTTCCCTTTCTGAAGATAATCAATGAAAATTATCTCAGGCGTATCCCATAAAACCATGACCTTGTTGCCTGCAGACGAAAATGTCTTCGCCTTTAGAGCTGATTCTCCCCTTTCAATACATTATTATGATTGTTCCTTCAGGTGTGAAGTAATGAACCCTTGTTTCATCCATGGTTGTGGAATCGATGCAAAAACTCAGCTTTATTCCTGTGAAACTTCGCCAAACACTCGATTGAAATATCCTCACGACGTTGTTTTTGTTCTATTGTGAGTAATCGCGGTACACATCTTGCGCACAGCTTTTCCATGTCTAAATTTTCAGTCAATATGCGATGTACAGCAGTTTTTGAAATGCCTACCACGTCTGCTAGCTCGCGCACTTTCAGTCGACCTTCATCCAATACCATTTTGCGGATTTTCTTCACCGTTTCACTCATATGGTCGACCACTGCGATGTTCGTCTTAGCTGTGATGTTCTTCTCGTGTGCCCTCGTTTAAACTCTGCCGCTTAATATTTTATTTTTGTAAATGAAGGAGCAGACTCCCCCAGAATAGAATTTAGCTCCGCTCTGATATCGGTTGAACTGAGACTTTTCAAATGAAAGTATTGTATCACATAACGATGACCAATTTTTTTCACGTTTACAAATTCCCTGAGAACGTTCACTATTAATGGCTACCAAACAAATATTAAATATCGTAGCGTCGTCAAACTTAAGCTTTAAAAGGTCTATCAGAGTCATTATTTTCAAACAACCGCCATCTATACGTCAGGTCGGGTACTTCTGGGCTACCCTCGTAAATAAGTCATGCGATAAAGAACTTCCCAGTATTATTGTGCTGCAAACTCACTCAATATAAAGTGTTTTCGCTCAAACAGGCAAGTTGTTGATAGAGCTCCGCTGTCTGCCGATAATCTAGTAAATCACAATCCACCACAATTCTTTATAACACATCGGTCAATAAGTCCCCGGTCTGACAAATAAAACAAACTTTTTTTTTGCAAATTTTGACTTTATTCATCAATATATTCTCCTAGAAGAGCAACACAATCATTCCAACGCTTTTCTAACGTTCTAACATTTCTACATACGGTAAAGTCACTCCTGTTAATCGCGATACTGTGAAGAATGTTATCAGCCAATTAGATGCAGAGTACGGGGCATGATGAGCTTGGAACTCAAATGTTAAAAAGTATTACAAATCAAATTGCTCCACTAGTGCTGAGGTTGTGCCAATTTTTAAAAGCGGTAACGGTTCGATCTGTGAGGGTTATTGACCTATTGCGATTTTGCCGGTGATATCAAAAGTTTTTGAAAAAATAATGGGAACGGTTAACTTATTATTAGACAAAATAAAGTTTCTTGTAGAAACTTAATATGGCTTTAGGAAGGATCTGGGAACGACCCAGCCTTGTTTCGGCTTACCAGTTACTTGTATAAAAACCGTAATGAAATATGTAATATGTAAGCGGATTATTTTTGGATATTAGTAAGGCGTTTGATACTGTGTCGCATTATATTTTACTAGAAAAGCTGGAAGCATTATGGATAAGGGGAACTACCTGCATGTGGTTCTATAGTTATTTATCTGGAAGAACTCAGATTGTTAAAGTGAATGAGTATAAAAATACAGAAAGATTCTGTGGAGTCCCTTAGGGTACTGTGTTAGGCCCAATATTATTTATAATTTATATAAATGACCTTAGTTCCTTAGGAATAAAGGGCCACATTTTTACATTTGCTGGTGACCCAGCCTTGCTATACGCAGAGGATACAAAATTTAAAGTGCTGTAAAATATTCAAAGCGATTTGAAAATATTGAAAAGCCGGTTTGTTGGACATAAAATGCTTATTAACATGGGTAAGACTAGGATGCTTAATTTTGCACTTCAGAAAGCCTGGCACTTCGATGAGTTTATTAAATGGCATTATTTAAACTGTAGAGATGCATCATGTGATTGTATAGAGGTGAAATAGTTTGTTGCAGTTAAGTATCTTGGATAAGTTAAGTATTAGTTTGTATGACCTACTAATTTTTTTTTTCTCTCCGAACTCCTAACATTTAGATAGAAAACGGAATTATAAATCACAAAACTGTGTACGCTAAATATTTTTATTAGTCAAAATCTTGATACTTAGCTTTTAAAAAACTCAAGTGTAATAATGCTATTTATTATTGAAGCAAAAATATATGCTGCTTCGGAAATGACTTTACAGTGTAATTTTATATTTTTCTCAGATTTCCTAAGGTATTTTTACACATAAAGAAAATAAACCATTTTCACAAGCAATAACAACGAAAAACAGTTTTATTTTCAATCCCCCATTTACTCGTGGCATTTAATAAGAATCTCAGTCCATCTACCTGGCCACCAGAGCCACTTCCAGGTACTCATTTTCGAAACCGACAGTGTATAATTCGAAATATCGTGTTTATAACTTCTGGCGGCCTCATAGGGCTTCCCAAAAACGCCGCCCCCCTCTCGTCTCTACACCCCTTCGGACCGCTTATTGTCTTCAGGTAACAAAAAAGGAGGACTCAAGTGTCTAAAATTATACAGTATCCGAATAATTGAAGTGTAATTTTCGAGAAATGTATCTATTAACAATACAAATGGGTAGTACCTAAAATCTGACGTTGGTACAGGGTGTTTACATGATCTATTTTATTATATTGTAACTGTAAAGTAACTTTTAAATCATACTATAATATTTGGAGTCACGGGCGTAGCCGGGGGGGGGGGGGGGGGTTCTTTGGCTTCAAGAAAGCATTCGACTGCATTGACCGAAAATCTCTGTTCAACATCCTAGAAGAACAAGGGCTCGACCCCAAAACACTACGATTGATCAAGCAGACACTGACCGACACAATCTCTCATGTGGAACACACAACAACCTGCGTCTCCGCCAAAATGAACATTTTTCTTGGTTGCTTGACTGGGAAGGAGCCCAGTCTCCGCCCAGGTTCTACAGTCTCATGTGTTCCACATGTGGAACCCAACGGTTCGGTGTGTGACGACACTCAGCTACTGCTGTCTCATTGGACGCAGTCCAAGAAAATCTAACACTACATATATACGCCATCCGACGGGAAGTCGGCGACAATATGGGTTGTTGGCTGTGGATAGGGTCTCCTTATTCTTGATGGTATGGTATATGTCGGCGCCCTGATGAGTCTGAACCTCGAGAGACGAAACATATGTCATTCAGTTGAAGGGATAGGTGGGGCTCCTTCCCAGTCAAGCAACCAAGGAAAATGTTCATATATATATATATATATATATATATATATATATATATATATATATATATATATATATATATATATATATATATATATATATATATATATATATATATATATATATATATATATATATATATATATATATATATATATATATATATATATATATATACAGGGTGTTCTCAAAGTCGAGTCATTTATTTTAACAGGTTGTAGAACTGTAGAAATAAGTAATTTTACCAAAAATCATTAAAAATATAAACGTTTGCAAAATAAAGAAGTTATTAACAGTTTCAAAATTTGAAAACAGATCTGACTTTTTGATATTCTCGACCACTGCGTTGTAAGCACATAAAACATTTGTTTACTGCTGATATTCGGTATGACTAATTTTTTTGTATTCTTGTATGATATTTCTTGAGTGCGATGTTTGATTTGGTTCCTTAATAGTGGGTGTGTGGGTGTTTAAATTTTGGGTACTTTCTGCGATTAAAATGCCACACATTTATGAAACGCTTTAAATGTTGACTATAATGACAGAATATGTGGTTTCTACATGATGGAGCTCTGCCACATTTTAGACGAGAAGTTCACTAACATTTAAATAACGAATTTTCTAACAGATTGATAGGGTGTAATGGACTCATTTCTTGGCCTGCACGCTCCCCGGATTTAACGCCCTGCAATTTTTTTTCTGAGGGGCTATTTAAAAAGGTTAGTTTATCACGATGGAAAAGTAACTACCGTGAAAGAACTACAACAGCGCATCGAAAACGCTTGTGTTGTTATTCGTGGACACCGGTATTTTATTTTTGACATGTGTAGTGACGCATGGGCACGTCGAGCAAAGTTTTGTGCTAACCGAACAACTACTAACATTTTTGTTATTCTGCAACTTTTATATAAATGATATTTGCTAGTTCTACAATGCAGTGATCGAGAATATCAAAAAGTCAGCCCTGTTTTCAAATTTTGTAACTTATATAAATGATTTTTGGAATTTACAAAGTTCCACAACCTGTTAAAATAAATTACTCAACTTTGAGAACACCCTATATATACATATATACATACATACATACATACATATATATATATATATATATATATATATATATATATATATATATATATATACATATATATATATATATATATATATATATATATATATATATATATATATATATATATATACATATATATATATATATATATATATATATATATATATATATATATATATATATATATATATATATATATACATATATATATATATATATATATATATATATATATATATATATATATATATATATATATATATATCCGTCACCTCGGTTTTGTCCAGGTTCACTGGTAACCCGACTTTCTCCATTCTACTTTGAGCTTCTTTAATATTTCTCATTCAAGAACAAATATTAAAAAAGTTACCACCCCAACAATGTTTTCCCCAAAACTGTTTTGGGATGGTCGGACCTCCGTGTAATGATGATGGTTGTCAAGTTAATACTAGTATGACCTCAGCAGCCAAGACTATTAATTTTGCTAAGCCACTATTGAATAATTATGGGTTTTATAGTGGCTCAAATAACCCAGTTTAGATCTGCATGGTCTTGAGTATGCTTTACAATTAAGGTCAGGAGGATATGCGATCCAGTATGTTTGATTTTTCGCGCATCCTTTTGGGTGCGGCTTTTTGGCGATTATTTTTCTCATGGAGCTGCACAGCTCTGCATGTCTCCTCACACCATTTGGGTTTGTCGTTTGTTGTCTTTTTAAATTCAGACACGCCTGACAAACAGTTTTTTACAGGCTATTTTTGACGTCTTTGGATCTTCTGTTTGGACCTCCAGATTTCGTTTCTTGTTCTATAAATTGCCATAGAAGATCTGCTACGCATTCTACTATTCTACATCCTTTGGCAAACCTAACCACCGCCGCTGAAAAAGGAATCTGATCCAGCAGACAATTCACCAAATTTATGAGAAAGAGGAACTAATGATCACTATTTTGATGAATTTTTCAACATCGATGATAATCTTTTAGATAGCGAAACAGTTTTTCGTTATCCGAATGTTCCATGCTATCCGAAAATCTAGCTGAAACACAAGACATTCGATGAAGTTAAACAAGATCTTCCTGCATTAGAAGCAGTAGTAGGTTCTATCTCTAAGTACAATATAGCTATGGCTCGATCAAACACCTTAAAATATTTGTCAAATGGTAAACTCGGAATTACATTTTTAGAATGTTATCTTCATCTTCCTTGTGACTTGTCAAGAACCTTCGTTTCCCTTAGAGGTTTTCAAGTCACTGATTTTTTACAACGAGTGGAGGCCATCCATTTCCATAATACAGCTATGTGCAAAAGTATTAGGCACCCTTAGGAAAAACTCGCCATTATAAAAATGATCGAAATTCGGGACAAATATTTATCCTCATCGGCTACAAAGAGGCTTAAAATGAGTATATTATGGCTTATTAAACGGGTATTTTTATTACCTCCCAGTCTGTCGACGATTCCATACTATCGCGTCTTAGTTCTATACAGACAATTGCGAGAGTAAACTTAGTGTAACAGTTGTTTTGTTTCGTGCGAGATATTTTTTGGTTGATTCGTGAGTGCTTAATGATGCAAGAATGCCTAAAATATGTGAATTTAATTGCCGGAACGAAGCCAGATCGTACTGTTAAGCCAACAAGGATTTTTGCAAGTAGTAATTACGAAAAAATTTAATGTTCGAGATGTGCTATTAACCAACGATTATTTACTACTATCATTACACTATTATCACTAATCATTAGAAAGAAAAAAAGTTTATGGTTCAAAAAAACAAGGGTAAAAAATCAAAAGATTTCCGCGAAAAAAAATTGTAAAGTTACTAAATCACCAATCGATTTACTCCGTTATTAAGTACTTCTGGTAGAAAATATCACATTTCCTGATCCGCGTATTAAAATATAAGGTACTTTTTATTTTTTGGATAACATGTATTGTGCGGTAGAATGGCAAGAAATCAAAGCAAAAGACAGACAGCCGCCTTTGAACCGACCGACAAACACTACCGCAGTATTTTTTGCGATTAGATCCAGCGTTATTTGCTTAGAGTTATGTATTTGTATTAAATGACCCATTCTCCACAATATTAATTAGCAATTTTAGTTTTCTTGTTGGTGATGTAAAGTTGTACTTTTTATGATCGTGTCTAAGCGGATTTACAAACAAATTGTGTTTTAAGCATGGATGAATCAACCGAAGTTAGTTCTACTAAAATGGTCCGGAAGGCTTTAACAATGGATGAAAAAAATTCAATAATTCTGGAGATAGAAAGTGGTGCTAAACAAGTCGACATCTGCAAATCCAGGAATTAGAAAAAGACGACAATACGAAAACATAAAATATTGCAATTCCGAGGAGTTTGGAAACAAGGTAAAAGAATTCGCAAACCTGTTCAAAAAAACATCGATGCAGCAATGGTTTACGTATTAATGAAGCATGATTACTACAATTACTGGGACCAGGCAAAGGCCGAAGAGTGTCCGAAAATGTTTAATGTTGCTGGATTTTCTTGCAATTCGGGTTCGTTCTAGTAAAATTCATGGAGAAGCTGTGAGTGTCAACCTGGAAAATGAAAATGGAAAACTTTTTTACAAACTTGCTCCCTCCAGATCGTATAATGAGTTTTAAAGGTGAAAAATGTCTTGAGGGAAAACTATCGAAGGAAAGAATAACCGGTCTCGTGTGAGCAAGCATGACCGGAACTGAAAAACACAAACTTTTGACCGCTGATATTTTCGAAAATGAATTAAGATCGTGGGACAAACAATTAATAAGAGAAAATAGACACATATTACTTGTTGATAACGGCCCTGGCCCGTCCGTATCTTGCGAATCTAAAGAAAAAACATTAAACTGGATTTTTTCCCACCAAATTGGATATCCGTTCCGCAACCAATGGATCAAGGTGTTATTTACAGTTTGAAAGTTTATTACCGACGACAGTTTATGATCGGTAATCTTAAGTGGATTGAAAATAGCACACCAATAGCAATAAATATGTTTGATGCTATTGAAATAGTTTTTAAAGCTTTACAACAGGCTTCCCAAAAAACAGTTAAGAATTGTTTCAAACACGCATGGCCCTTCCTTTGCTAGTTCGACGAGGACAATTACTTGCCTGTCACCCCATGGCTTATTAATAATAAGTTTAACTTGGGAAAAATAAATTCCACTATAATAGACACTTTCGTTGATGTGGATAACGACCTTGCGACAATAAGAATGCCTATTGATTTAGATCTCTTAAATAAAGGCCTCAATTTTGCTTTGCCGACATCCCGTACTGCTTTGGAGGATATAGTAGCCCGTATTGAAACTCGTATTAAACACTTACCGGAGTCTTCCAAAGCTTTCGTCAGAGAGTTATGTAAAGACAAAATTGCAAAAAATATTTCAAATAAAAGTTAAAATATGCCAAATATTTCTAAGATTGTCAAGCATCTTGCGAGAGGATTGTTTTTATTTAAAAGCTGAAAAGGGAAATAAAGTTGTAGTAATAGAAAAACGTGATTACTTTGAACACGTTGAAAAATTAAATCAAGACGGTCCATATACATGATT
This sequence comes from Cosmopolites sordidus, assembly GCA_031761425.1. Lineage (NCBI taxonomy): Eukaryota > Metazoa > Arthropoda > Insecta > Coleoptera > Curculionidae > Cosmopolites > Cosmopolites sordidus. Next base: position 39,421 of record JARFXV010001204.1, read on the forward strand.
ACCGAGGAATCCATTGTCAAAAATGGTCAACGAAGTCAGAGATACATTGAAATCTTTTAATACCCTTATTTCTCCTTTTCTAAATAACAAACTTCATATTTTTAATCCAAAAGTGCCAAGATTGTATGCTCTACCAAAAATTCACAAACCAGGAAAATCAATGACACCATCAGCCATTGATTCTCCAACATTCAACTTGGCTAAATGGTTAATAAAGGAATTTGAAAATCTACCAAACCAACTACCTTCCTGTTCTGTCACAAACTCAACAAAATTCATAGAAAAAGTCAAAAACACACATCTACAGGAAGGTGAGGTCTTGATTTCCTTTGACATATCATCGTTGTTTCCGATTGTCTCGATTCCCCATACCTTGACGTACCTAAAGGAGTTACTCGAGTTAAATGGTTTTAATAACAAGATTGTTTCTGAGTACATCTTCTTAACAAGATTATGTATGAAACAAAATTATTTTAAACTTAATAACAGGTTTTACGAACAACAAGAAGGAACGGCAATGGGCAATCTTTTGTCACCTTTATAATGTCAACTTATTTATAAGTAAATTTGAAACGGAGGCGAAAAATGAATTCAGTTGCTTTCCGAAGATTCCGGTTGAGATATGTGGATGATATTTTTGCAATTTTCGATTCAAAAAATGAAAACTTAGATGATCATATTAAGAACTTAAATAGTAAATCCCAAAACATAGTATTAACGCATGAACTCGAAAACAACGATGGTTTACCATTTGTGGATGTTTTAGAAAGTTGAAACAATAATAATAAGTTACATTTTGATATTTTTAGAAAAAACACCAACACTTCGAGATACATTCCTAACGATTCGAATCATAGCTTACAAAATAAGATCACTAGTTTAAATTTTATGGTAAATAAATTAATTAATTTTCCTATAAACAATTATAACAAAGAATTAAAATTAATTAGGGAGGTGAACGGTTATAGTAAGAACATTATAAATAAATTAATTAGAAAATATAAGTTTAGAAAATTATTGAAAGAATCTTCGACTTTTCAAAAGGATGAGAACAAAAATAAATTCATGGTAATACCGTTTGATGCCCAGTTAACACGAGGGCTAGACACAAAATTTTGAAAAAAGTGGACTAAACTCGAGGAGATTTATCACTAAACACCAAATCACTTTTTTTAATTTCTCGACGCACGTTTCGTTAAGCATATTAGCATCATCAGGAGATGATTTAATCTATTATTATCTAGATTAAATCATCTCCTGATGATGCTAGCATGGTTAGTGAAACGTGCGTGAGAAGTTCAAAAAAAGTGATTTGGTATTTAGTGGTAAATCTCTTCGAGTTTAGTGTTTCACACCAAGGGTTCTAATAGAAGAATTGAAAAAGTGGACATTAAAGTTGTGTACAAACTATATAATAAATTAAGAGAAGTCTTCGGTAATCCAAATTATAAAGTGGATCAACATGAAGGGGATTTACAAAATTAGCTGTCAAGATTGTGATCGAAGGTATATTGGGCAAACAAAAAGATCCATATTAACGAGATATAAAGAACACTTTACCCACATTAGATATGGCAGAAATGAAAAATTTTGCGTTGCCCAGCATGTAATCGAACATAACCACAACATAGACATTAGTAATTTAACCCTCAAGAAAGGCACTGGATATGGGATACCCTGGGGTGAATTAAAAGTGTTTTTCCCTTATAAATGGTCACGTTGAGGGGATGACTTTGACTGGAGGAAAATTTTTACTATCCCCACTTCAGATCACCCACCATAGCCATCTTAAGATGTGACTACTAACAAAAATATAAGCAAACGTAGTCGCTCGTAGTCAGTCTATGTATACGCCACCCAGTGCTGTTGTTGTGTCAGTGTTTTGGCAATTTATTTAAATAACTTTTTGCACAAATAGTGTATATTTTTTTTCGATCTTGACAGAGTTTGTGGCAAGTAAATCATAAATATTATATTTTCTATAGAATTTGTATTGAAAACTTTGTTTTTTTAATTTTTTTTAACATTCATTTATCGGTTTCTTTCATTTTCTATGTAGCTCAAAATGAACACGCGTTCTTGTACTCGCTGTGCGTCTGAAGTAGAAGCGTTATATGAGTCAGCTGATATTTTCGACGATAAAGAGAGTGAAAGCAAGACCGAATCGGTTTTTGAAGAGCATCATACCAGTGAACTTTACCTAACTAAATAAACATATTTTTTAAAATAAAGATAAATTATGTCATAAGTATCTGAAAGTACATTAAGTCCCCTTTAAAATTCCGTTAGAAGGTTTTCATCTATCAATTTCGCCTAGATATGGTACTTTGAATAGAACACCTCATTTTAACATTTTTTTTAAATTTTTTCTTTGCTGATTTTTCGATGGTATTAGGAATATTATTAATTTTTTTAACATTCTATAGATGTAGTATTTTCTATACTAATTGAGGTTTACATTTAAAAAAATATATATTAAATTAGAAAATTTAATCAAAAGATATTAATAATGAAAGACATACGGGTATGGCATACCCATGTGCTCCTGGGTACCGCTATAGTGCTTCTCTTGAGGGTCAAGACTAGGTAAAAGTATGAATAACAAGAGGGATTTGGAGGCATATGAAAGCATTCAAATAGAAAAATGCAAGAAAACTTCACGGTTTATTTTTTTCTTTCTTTTGTTCTCTTTTTTCCCTTTTTTTCTTTTTTCTTGTATCTTTTTTTTTACACGCTTCATTAGATAGGTAGTAGATTAGCAATTAGGGTTCTTATATAAATACAACATAGTTTAGTTATAAAATTAGATTAAATCATTTCCTGATGATGCTAACATGGTCAGCGAAACGTGCGTCGAGAACTTTAAAAAAGTGATTCGGTGTTTAGTGGTAAATCTCTTTAAGTTTAGAGTTATACATCGAAGGTTGCAACAGCAAAATTGAAAACGAAAATTGAATTGAAAAAAATTGAATGGTTTAAAATGTATCATGGTATGAATAAATTAATGCTAGTAATTTCAACTTTGACAGTAAACGACATTATGTGTAAGTTTTCTTCTTTTATTGTAAAAGAAATCAAATCAAATTTCAGCTGAAAAGTATGGAATAATTGCCCATAAAATATTCCATTTTACTTTCAAATAATACTTTACGGTTTTGCGAAATAATTTTGTAAATTTTTACGATGTTATCTGGTGTAACCACCTCATTTGGCCATCCAGACCGTTCAGCATCATCGGTATAATGCGGTTCAAGATATATCGTTGACCGATTGGCTGTACTCCTATCGTAACGAAATCACAAAGTATTAGGTGCCAATCGAAATTGATTTAAGTAAGGTAAAGTTTTGGTAAAGTAAAGCTGCAGGAAATAGCTGTTCGAAAAGTGTTTATAACATTTTGCGTGAATATTTGGGAATGCGTAAATTACTATTGAAATGGGTACCGCCTTTGTAAAAATAACAACTTATTGATGATTCTGAGCATTGTTTGGAGCTGTTTAAGCAACAACATAAAAAGGATTTTATTCATGTGGTAGGTGACATAGGATAAAACGAATCCATCACTACACTCCGGAGTCAAATCGGCAGTCAGCTGAGTGGACAACAGCTGGTGAAAGTCGTCCAAAGACCTAACTATAGGCAAGCAAGGTTATGGCGTCTGTATTTTGGGATGCATATAGGATATTGTTTATCGAGTATCTCAAGAAAGGTCAAGCCATCATTACCGAATATTACATAGCGTTATTGATGCATTCGAAAGATGAGATCACAAAAAAAGGCTCCAAATGAACAAAAAAAGTGTTGTTTTACCAAGACAATGCACCGTGTTAGAAATCGATGGCAAAATTGCATGAATTTCACTTCGAATTGCTTCTTCGTCCTCCGTATTCCTCAGATCTGACCCCCAACTATTTCCTGTTCTCAGGCCATAAAAAATGCCCGTTGGAAAGGAATTTTACTCCAATGAAGAGGTAATTGCCGAAACTGAAAGGTATTTTGAAGGCAAAAAGAAATCGTTCTATAAAAATGATGTAGAAATGTTAGAAATGCGTTGGAATGATTGTGTTGCTCTTCAAGGAGGATATATTAATGTGTGTTTTATTATTAAGTGTGTTAATTATTGTGTGTTTTAATTTGTCAGACCGGGGACTTGACCGTTGTTTTAAATATATTATTAATATAAAGTTTAATTTGTCAACTAGAGACACAAGAGACAGAGAGACAAGTCAACAGAGACACAAGTTGTATTTTAATTTTTTGCCAATATAAATAATATTTTTAGAAAAATCCAAACTCTCTTCTACCAAACAAAAGAATTTGTCGACATTCTGATTGAAGCCGCGTTGAGTGACATTTGAATTATAACTTCTTTGTATCCTTTTCCGAAACCACTCAGAACATCAAAGGTTTTTTTTACGAATCCGTTACGTAAATAGCGCTGAATTTTTTTCTCTGCTGTGGATTAATATCGAAATAAACACAACTACTACGACTACGGTCTGACCGTTTAACCCAAGAGAACGCTCTGCTATATTGCTTTGATTTTTTCCGGCTTGTAGAATGCGGATGAATGTTTTACGGAAGTAGATATTGTTTTTATGGTTTGTTTTCGTAACATTGGATTAATGTAGCAAAGTAAAAACAGTGATGTCTCTCTTGAACGAACTCGAATGGAACCTTGAAAATTTGTCTCTCCAAGGGAGGTGTCTTTGCAACAAAAATTGGATAAAATACAGAGTGTAAAGGAAAAGACTTTCGTAAATTTAACTAACGATTCCTTACATTATTTTGAACAAAAAGATTATTTAAAACATGTATCGAAAATGCATCGATTTCGGCGGAAAACTGGTCAGAAATTCCTAACAAATGGCAACGTTGCCAATTGTTAGGAAAATTCGATTTTTTGTTTCATTGTCCATTTAAGGTATTATTTGAAAGTAAAATGGAATATTTTATGGGCAATTATTCCATACTTTTCAGCTGAAATTTGATTTGATTTCTTTTACAATAAAAGAAGAAAACTTACACATAATGTCGTTTACTGTCAAAGTTGAAATTACTAGCATTAATTTATTCATACCATGATACATTTTAAACCATTCACGTCAGCTTAAGACATATGATTAATTGTTTTCAATTTTGCTGTTGGAACCTTCGATGTATAACTCTAAACTTAAAGAGATTTACCACTAAACACCGAATCACTTTTTTAAAGTTCTCGACGCACGTTTCGCTGACCATGTTAGCATCATCAGGAAATGATTTAATCTAATTTTATAACTAAACTATGTTGTATTTATATAAGAACCCTAATTGCTAATCTACTACCTATCTAATGAAGCGTGTAAAAAAAAAGATACAAGAAAAAAGAAAAAAAGGGAAAAAAGAGAACAAAAGAAAGAAAAAAATAAACCGTGAAGTTTTCTTGCATTTTTCTATTTGAATGCTTTCATATGCCTCCAAATCTCTCTTGTTATTCATACTTTTACCTAGTCTTGACCCTCAAGAGAAGCACTATAGCGGTACCCAGGAGCACATGGGTATGCCATACCCGTATGTCTTTCATTATTAATATCTTTTGATTAAATTTTCTAATTTAATATATATTTTTTTAAATGTAAACCTCAATTAGTATAGAAAAAACTACATCTATAGAATGTTAAAAAAATTAATAATATTCCTAATACCATCGAAAAATCAGCAAAGAAAAAATTTAAAAAAAATGTTAAAATGAGGTGTTCTATTCAAACTACCATATCTAGGCAAAATTGATAGATGAAAACCTTCTTCTAACTGCATTTTAAAGGGGACTTAATGTACTTTCAGATACTTATGACATAATTTATCTTTATTTTAAAAAATATGTTTATTTAGTTAGGTAAAGTTCACTGGTATGATGCTCTTCAAAAACCGATTCGGTTTTGCTTTCACTCTCTTTATCGTCGAAAATATCAGCTGACTCATATAATGCTTCTACTTCAGACGCACAGCGAGTACGAGAACGCGTGTTCATTTTGAGCTAAATAGAAAATGAAAGAAACCGATAAATGAATTTTAAAAAAAATTAAAAAAACAAAGTTTTCAATACAAATTCTATAGAAAATATAATATTTATGATTTACTTGCCACAAACTCTGTCAAGATCGAAAAAAAATATACACTATTTGTGCAAAAAGTTATTTAAATAAATTGCCAAAACACTGACACAACAACAGCACTGGGTGGCGTATACATAGACTGACTACGAGCGACTACGTTTGCTTATATTTTTGTTAGTAGTCACATCTTAAGATGGCTATGGTGGGTGATCTGAAGTGGGGATAGTAAAAATTTTCTTCCACTCAAAGTCATCCCCTCCATTTATAAGGAAAAAACTTTTAATTCACCCCAGGGTATGCCATATCCAATGCCTTTCTTGAGGGTTAAATTACTAATGTCTATGTTGTGGTTATGTTCGATTACATGCTGGGCAACACAAAATTTTTCATTTCTGCCATATCTAATGTGGGTAAAGTGTTCTTTATATCTTTTTTATAAAAAGTACTCCTGGTACTTTGCGGTGTGCAAATATTTTTGTGCAGTTTCAAACGTTTTATTGTAAAAGATATTATCTATTTAATTGATACTTTCAAATAAATTGTTATCCCATGTTGTCTTTTCTTGTTATCGGGTGTACAAATAAGTTTTAAAGTTTTTTTGTAACTTTGAAACTTTATTCAGAGAAATTGGTACAATGTATTTTATTCAAATTATTGTCCATTGTTAGTTACGACTTTTCCCCACCTTTCAGGCAGCATACGGACTCTACTTTGACAAAATTCCTCGTCTTTTGAGGCGATTCAAGAATCGACCCAATTTTTAGCTTCTTCGTAACAAGTGATGACCGGAAGGAGCAATGTCTGGTGAATACCGCGGGTGGGGTAGGACATCCCATTGAAGCGCCTCCAAAGTTTCCTGAACGACTGTTGCAACATGTGGCCGAGCGTTGTCGTGCTGAAAGATCACTTTGTCATGTCTTTTGGCATATTGGGGACGTTTGAGCTTTAATACTCGGCTCAATTGCACCAATTGTTGTTGGTAACGTTCCCCAGTGATGGTTTCGTTAGACTGGGGTAGCTCATAGTAGATCACTCCGAGCTGATCCCACCAGATGCATAGCATTAACTTCTTGTCATGAATATTCGGTTTGGCTGTTGAAGTTGATGCATGGCCGGGCTTACCCGACGATTGTCTGCGCTTTGGATTGTTGTAGTGAATCAACTTTTCGTCCCCCACCACGGTTCGATGCAGTTGAGCAGTCGCTTGGCTTGACTTCATACGGAACCCAATTTTCTAGTTTTTGCATCATACTCATGAAAATCGCTTGTTGAGTCACTCCCAAGGTTTCAGCGAGTTCCTCTTCAGTTTGGCATGAATCTTTACTGGCCTCCCTTCGCGTTCTTTGTCACTGATGTCAAAATCGCCAATTTTAAAAGGCCGGAACCAGTACTCGCATGTTTTTATTGATGGAGCATATTCCCCATATATTTCACACATCAATCGATGTCCATCAGCTGCACTTTTCTTCAAATTAAAACAAAAAAGCCGCGCGAAATGCGGGAAGCGGGAAATGATGACGCTTTAACAGGAATACAGTTACAAGATGGTCCGATGCGATTTACTACTAGGTACGTCATGTTTTGTAAATCCCTCAAAACTTATTTGTACACCCGATATATTTACAAATACAGTAAAACTTGGTTACAACGTACTGGGGAGCATAATAATAATAATAATCGGTACATTATGTAAGAAGTTGGTTAAAAAAAATGAAAATGTGTATGTGCCTACATGTACATATGTAATTTCATTTTTATTAATTCTTGACAAAAATACACACGTGGACAACATTATAATGGAAGAAAGAACAAAAATGATAGAAAATTACATTTTTAAAACTTAAAATCTACTCTAAAAATACACAAAAAGAAAACTTTAAACTACTTTGTAAAATAGAATATATTGTTGTAAATACATTTTTATTTCAAGCGCTGCGCTCAAAATGCCATCTTCTGTAATACCTCAACTTTCTAAAAATCGTTTTTCGTTTTTTGTTCCTGTTATGGCATCATGAAAAGTTGGGAGCATTTCTTCTAACGGTACTTCTTCATCTTCTTCATCATTCTCAAGCTGTTCAGCTCCATCAATCTGCGCTGTAATCTCCTGGTCAACACACGAAAGTCACAAGTCACATCAACGAAAGAATCTATGATAGGGAATTTAATTTTTCCACGGTAAAATGCTTATTAGTAAGCCAGACACTTAAAGGCAAGTTATTCTCGTCCTCCTCAGCTTGTTTAATAAGTCATTGGGTGAGAGACAAGTCATCGTCCTCACAGATCTCACAAAGAGAGGGTCATGCATGTTTGAAACAATTCTAATTGTTTTTTTGGGAAACCTGTTGCCAAGCTTTAACAAATCATTTCAATAGCATCGAGCATAATAAAATTTCAAACTGTGAAAACACCTTGATCCATTGGTGGCAGAACGGACGTAAAATTTAGTGGGAAAAAATCCAGTTTAATGTGTTTTAGATTCGTAAGATGCGGATGAGCAGGGCAGTTATCAACAAGCAATAATATTTGCCTATTTTTTCTTATCAGTTGTTTGTCCTACGATCTTAGTTCACTTTCGAAAATATCAACCATCATGCACGCTCGCCTGTTCGCTATATAATTAATTGGTGTTTTTTTACGTTTTTAAAACACCTGGGTTTGTTAAATTTGACAATAACTAAAAGTTTGCGTTTTTCAGTTCCGGTCAGTTTGCGCTCACAAGAACGATTATTCTTCGACAGTTAACCAAAGTGAATTGCAAGAAAATCCAGCAACATTAAACGTTTTCGCAAACTCTTCAGCTTTTGCCTAAAGAATGAGTCCAGTAATTGCAGTATCCATGCTTCTTTGATACGTAAACCATTGAAGTAATGCTTTATCGATGTTTTTTTTTAAACAGGTTTGCGAATTATTTTACTTTGTTTCGAAACTCCGCAGAACTGCAATATTTTGTTTGTTTTTTAGTATCGTGGACACTGTTGTCCCCTGACCCCTGACTTGTTTAGCACCACTTTCTATCTCCTAAATTATAGAATTTTTTTCATCCATTGTTCAAGCCTTCCGAACCATTTTAGCGGAACTAACTTCGGTTGATTCATCCATGCTTAACAACACAATTCGTTTATAAATCTGCTTAGTCACGGTCACAACCACCACAACTTTACTATACAACACCAACAAGAAATCTAAAGTTGTTAAATAAAAATATAGGGAATAGGCCATTTAATACATAACTCAAATAATGCTGGACCTAATCGCAAAAAAACTACGGTAGCATTTGGCGGTCGGTCCAAAGGCGACTGCCTGTCTTTTGCTTTGATTTCTTGCCGTTCTACGGTTACCCAAATAAAAATAAAATTAATTAAAAATAAAAAGTATCTATCTATCTTTCACCACTTTCTATCAAAAGTGCTTAATAACAAAGTACGTTATAAAAATGAATTATCTATTCATAATAACTGCTTCATAACTGCCGGGACTTGGTTATTCGGTAAGTTATATCTGTAGATACTTAGTAATAAGCGTGTACGTTATAATTTGTTTTAAAATGTACGTTTAATAACGTGTTTTTTTTATTTCCGCCATGATTTGTGATAAACCCTAAAAATTAGGGTGTGTAAATATTTTTTTTGTCTATTCTGTACAGATATATGTCTATTCTGTACTAGAATAGAGGTAAAGCTACTTTGTGCCTCACATTTCCAATGTAGTTTCAAACGGATGGTGTGATTTCAAATCGCCCCACCTCATCTGGGGTTGACATCCCGTTTTCCTCCCCATCCGTGGTCTCCATTGCTCTATTTGGTTATTCAACAATCTTGCATTGTTGACAGCGAAAATCCACTTAACTGGCATGACTTAACTTATTTAACTTTCGTTTTATTTGACTCAATGATCATTTTGAAGAATATAACCATTTTTTTAGAGATTTTCTTCAAAAATTTACCATACCAATCAAATAGTCCTGACATTACACCGTCATTCATTTCGTTTATTGCAAAACTCCTTGTCCTCTATAAGCTTCACATTATAGGAGTGTATTTAATAAGGTTTAGAAAGGTTTTTTGAGATAATACATTACAGGTTTCGCCAACATCGTTGGAAAGTAAAAACGAACGGCGAACTTCTTAATAATGGAAATTAAAAAAAAATAAACTGAATATTTGAGATGATTTTGATTTAAAATAATTATTAAGAGTAATGTTTGTCTCACTTCTCATATACAACTTATGTGCTTCACTCAACACGTTTCGACGAGGTGAGCTGCTCCACTTCCCTTACCACTCTAGTGGGAAACCTGACTCCGATATCCACGTGTTTTATTTTATTTTTTCTTTTTCTCCGCTTTATTATTATATTACCTTATCTTTACATTTATCTCAGACAATGAAAAGGGCGATCTTTCTGCTGTGAAACATCTTTTGTGTGAGCCTTTTTATTTCGAAAACCGCGATGGCGACGCAGCTGAACACCACATATTATTTATATAGTTAGTATTAATATCTTACATAGTATTGGGTTGATGCATAATTAAGTTCGCTGTTTATTTTTACTTTTAACTTGCTGGAATTTGCATTTTTTATTCATTTTTTTACTTAACTTATCTTTCAGGTTTAGTATTGTTATAATGCGTGTTGAAAATCATGAACATTTACGCCATATTATGCTCTACCACTTCGAGAAAGGATGGAAAGCAACAGAGTCCGCGCGCGATATAAATGAACTGTTTGGTGAAAGAACAATTGGTGAGAGAATGGTCCAAAAATGGTTTAAGCGTTTCAAGGATGGTGATACATCGCTTAAAGATGAAGAAGGAAGAGGTCGACCGTCGGATTTCGACGATCAGGCACTTCTGGCTGCGGTGGAAGAGGACGAAAGCTTGACAACACGAATGCTGGCAGACGATTTCGATGTCAACCAGTCAACGATTGTCCGTCGTCTCAAAAAGCTCGGAAAGATGTGAAAACTGGCTGGATGGGTCCCTCACGAGCTCTCCGACGACAACAAAGCCGATCGCGTTCGAATTTTTATCGATTTGCTGCAGCGAAACGAACAAACACCATTTCTGAAGAACCTCGTCACTGGAGACGAATCTTGGCTCCTCTTCAAAAACATCAAAAGAAAGAAGGTTTGCGTATCGCCAGGTATTTCGCCCAAAAGCATACCGAAAGATGTCCACTGTAAGAAGGCAATGTGGTGCGTTTGGTGGGACAGAAGCGGGGATCATCCACTGAAAGATCATCTCAAATGGCATTTGCTATTGGTGGAACGAGAATGGTTAGTGGTTTTTTTCTTTTTTTTTTCTCCCATTTTTTTTGCAGATGAGCGTCAGCAGTAGCGAATTCCGGACAAAAATGGCAAGCGGCAGTTCAACGTTGATAGCGACGTCTATCTGGCTCAACTTAACCGCCTTCACGCTGCAATCGAGGCGAAAAGAACGCGCAAAAAAAACCACATCGTGTTCCACCACGATAACGCCCGTCCTCATGTTGAGCGTCGTGTCGTTGAATCCATCGCCAATAATGGATGGGATCTGCTCCCACATCCGCCGTATTCACCGACTGAAGCACCTATGGACTACCACGTCAACAGGTCACTGAAAAATTGGCAAAGGAACAAAGTCTACGACGATTTGGATGACTTGGTTGCCGATGTTAAGGGCGTGGATCGCCTCCAAGAATCGTGACTTCTTCGCCCGAGGAATCGACCAACTGCCAAGCAAATGGGAAGCAGTTCTTGAAGTTGATGGTGAATACGCTCCAGAATAATCATTTAAACATGTTTTGGTTAAATATTTTTATTGTTTTTGTTGAATAAAATTTGTTGAAAAAAACGAACTTAATTATGCATCAACCTATTACTATAGTCAGTATATTTATGGTAAATCTTACCGCTATAGCGATGAGCCGGGTGAACTAGAGCGAACTCCTAGAACATCGTGGGGATTTCTGGCCTATTCCGTAGCAAGGCCAGTGGCGCTCAAAGCTGTCCAAATAGATGCGAAGGATCGAAAAAAACTTACGGTATTGCGATAGAAATCCAAAATGAAATTATTGATAAAATGACACTGTATTACGAAGGCTTAGAGTTAAGGATAGTCGGTCCCCCTATATCCATTTCAAAAAGGTAAATTTAATATACAGTTAAAACTTAATTAAAATACATTTCAGGAATTATAATCAGTAATACGTTCCTTAAATTATTCGGCACTGAATATCTTTTGACACACAGGCTCAACCGACGTTTTGGAAATGATCACGCCGATTCCATCGAATTTAGATATCGGCTGGGCAGAAATGAAAAATTCCCTTCAATATCTGGCAATGTTGAAGCGGATGATTCAATTGATCTCGTAGCTAGGGAAACGGATTTAAGCAATTCCATTTTCAAAAGATTGCAAATTGAGGACACTTTTCCAAACAATGATACCGACGATTTGTATAAGGAACTGGATGATGTTGTTAGCAATTAAAAGACACATCGTCATTATTGGCGAGCGCTTCAACTTCTCAATCATTCAGTTGGGTAGATCATTTAAATAAAGGTGGTTTGTCTAAACCAGGGGTCTCCAAACTATGGCCCGCCAGTATCATAAATCCGTACGGCGACTAGCGAATTTAGCAAGCGTATGCTCGTTTAGGGCGCATACTGGGCGGAAAATTAAAACAGTTTTGGCCCTTGGAACTTACTGGAGTAAACAGTACGGCCCTAAGGCTGGATAGTTTGGAGACCCCTGGTCTAAACGAATTAGAACATATATTCGACCAACTAACGGTTGTGACCTCAAAATCACAGAAAAGGATTTAAAAAAATTACTGAACATAAATAAAAAAGTGGAATGTGGCGAAAAAATTATAATATTCTTTAAATCGAGAATGTTTTTAGCATTAGGAACTTGAACAAAGGTCTAGTAGAAAATAGAATGAAAATAGAAAGTTTTTATCATGGAAATTCCACTTATTTTTATTCCCATGTCGTTTTCTATTACACTAAATATATGTATCGTGGCTTGAACAAAAAAAAAGTGTACTAATAATAAAACTTAAATATTTTGGATTAAAATTACGATTAATTTAGCTGCACAAACAAGTACGCGTGCTTTGTATCATGCGTATATTCAATCAATCGGCTGAATATTGTTGTAAACATCATTGTAAGCCACAACTCTTTTTAAATTACGAGGGGTATTTTTTAAATAAGGTCCGTTTGTGATTGAAAGTGGAAAAGACGCGCACAGCTGTCTCGTGTCTGTGTGCTGAGCTGTAGAAGTTTATGATGTTTAAGAAAATTGAGTCGCCCACCGACTGTGAGACGATCTGTAATTCAATTTTTGAGTGCAAGAAACTTGGCAGCATCGGAAATTCACCGTCAGATTTGTGAGATTTATCGATGATAATGCTTTGACTGGCAGTAAAGTTCGAAAATGGGTGAGAATGTTCAATTAATGTGCATGATGAGCCACGCCCTGGCTGACCTTCTTTGATTTCTGAAGATTTGGTTTGTGATGTGGACAACAAAGTTCGAGAGAACCATGTTCCACATGTTTCAAGGTCAGTTTTGTACGCCATCGTTTCGGAGAAATTGAATTATTGAAAATTGTTTTTTCGGTGGATTCCAAGACTGCTTTCTGACGATCACAAAAATATTGGGGTGTACTTTATCATTGTTGATTTTATACACTCAGGAAGAAGATGAATTGTTAGACCACGTCGTTACAGGATATGACTTGGATATCTCATAAGAATTCTGAGTCCAAACAACACTAAATGGAATGGCGACACACATCGTCGCCAACCAGAGTAAAAGCCAAATAGACAATTTCAGAACGAAAGATCATGACGTTGCTTCATGACAGTACAATGCCACATGTTTCTGTACAAACATCAGGTCTTTTGGATGGGAAGAACTGAATCATCCACCTTACAGTCCAGACCTTGCACCCACTTGTTGCAGAATGTAAAGGAGTTCCTTGGTGGTGAACGGTTACGACGACGTTAAAATTGCAGACATGGATTGGGCTTCTTCATCGGCGGCAGATTTCTTTAATGTCGGAACTCAAAAACTTGTTGAGCGGTATTGTAAATGTTTGAACAAAAATGAAAATTATATAGAAAAGTAGATAAAAATATGCAGAATGTGGAAAAAATATATTTTAATGATATTTATATTATTTTTCTTATTACTATTTTCTTTTCCTTTATTTTTTTTCTTTCTATAGACTAATGAAGTGTGTTGCAAAAATGCCGGAAAACCTAATACCAAGGAAAATAATGAAGGGCGCATAGGGGGTAACAGAAAGGGGTAGACCAAAGACACGATGGCAAGACAATGTAAGAGATGCTGAAGAACTATTTTTCAAAAACTGACAAGGGGCTGCCGGATATCGATCCGATTAGAGGCGAAAGTTGAAGGTCAAGGCTCACTATGGCTGTTGCATCACAGGAAGAAGAATGGATTTTGTCGGTCGTAACGTTTTTTTGGACGTCTCGAGCATCCATCATCTTCAATGGATAAACTTTGTTCCACAATTGTATCTATTTTTCAGAAAATGCCAAAACTCCTTAGCTTTACTCAATCACTATGAACAAGTAACTAAACACACACATAAGAAATTTCACAACAGGCCATCTACCGAATCATATTTGACAAATATCATAGTAATTTGGCCATACTTGCGTCATCTGTTTGCCGAACCGAAACTGATTTCGTACTTTTCGAACGACCCTCCTAAAGTGCTTCTCAATAGGGACTATAGGATTTTGCAAGCTAATGGCGGCCATATTTGATATCCAATTCTTGACATTTGTTGTCAATTATTTTCAGTAAGGTTTGTCATTTCACCATGAACAAGTTTTCTTTGCCGCAACGTTTGGAAATTGTCCAAACGTTTTATCAAAATTCGAGTTAAAGTTAAAGTTTTGCTGCTACTCAAAGAGCATTTCGTTCAAAACATGGTAGTCACTCTGCTCCTTCTTGTCAAGTCATCTGCCGTATAATTGATAAGTTTAGGAACGTGAGTTTAGTCTTCATGACCCAAAGCCACCGTCACTTCGTGGTAGCCGTAATGAAGAAAATATCGCGGCTGTTCGTGAAAACGAAAATGTGTCTGTTCTGCGCCGTTCTTTAGAGTTAGGCTTATCCAGGATAACCACCCGGCGTATTTTGCGTTTGGATTTTGGTTTACACCCATACAAGATATTAATGGCACAAGAACTTAATCCAACTGACCAGATTGAGCGTTGGAAGCAATGGAAAACGTTCCGGATTTTCATCGCAAAATCATCTTCTCCGATGAGGCTCATTTTTGGCTAAGGCCCCATTACATTCGAAAACAATCAATGTTTGGTGTGGATTATGGTACGGTGGCATTATCGGTCCGTATTTTTTCAAGAACGTCGAAGGAACGACCGTCACTGTGAATGGCGAACGCTATCATGCCATGTTATCCGATTTTGTCTTTCCGAAAATTGATAAAATTGATGCGGACGAACTATATTTTCAACAAGACGCCGCAACTTGCCAAACAACACCCATTACGATGGGGTTATTTGCCCTTGCAACTGGCCACTAAGATCTTGATTTAACACAGTTAGACTATGTTAAATCACAGGTTTACACCAACAAACCCAAGACTCTTGATGAACTTGAAGCCAACATTCGAACAACCATAGTCGCCATACTACCCGATATGCTCAGAGTTATTGAAATTGAGCCGGAGAGCCAAGAAGAGTTGAGGTGGTCACTTGAACGATATTTTGATAAATCATAAATAGCATAAAATATATCATCTAATAAAACCAGGAGCCTCGTTAGCTGTGGTGTCTAAGGCGTCAGCCTTATGTTACGGAGGTTAATGTGGACCGGGTTCGAATCCCGTACCAGGCAAAAAAAGTTTTTCTACAATTCTTCTGAATGTTTCTAGGTAAGAGTGTAAAATCTGACAAGGAATCACCCCTCAGTCATGCCAGTTCGAGGCTGGGTAAGGCCGGATGCCTTCTGAGAAGTTTTCTACGTTGATCACTTGCCAGTCGGTAGGCTTCTCGAGATAATTTCGGTTAAGCACAAAACCAAGGGTTGATAACCCGAGGGGGGTGCTGACCGGGGTTTTCGGTAGCTGATGACCGTGGTTCGGAACCCACGTTAAGCTGTGTAGGTCCAGTCGCTAAATAGCCTTCTCAGTTGCTGATGCGCCTCTAACCCCAAAACTTTACTTTATTTATTTAATAAAACCAATGACAATGGTCGTCATTTCGGCCAAATTGTCTGAGTTTCATTTCAAATTCAAATCGTATGGCTCTTATTGGGAAATCCTTTAGATATAATTCACGAAAAGAATTAGAAGTTACCTCATAATCCCTATGAAATTATGGATAATATATAATTTTGGCGGTGAATCTTTCATTCAAATAAACAGATAACACATCATATTTTAAATAGTAAATAACAACAAAAGATTTTTCGTACCGATTGTCACGTTTTGACTGAATGACTAAAAGGCCCTCGGCAACTCTTATCGCAGTGGTGGAAATCACAAATGCAAATCAGGTCTTTATGTCATATGCCATTTCGATATTAATCTACAGCAATGAAAAAAATCGGTGTTATTTACGTAACGGGTCCGTAAAAAAAGTTCTTTGATGTCCTGAGTGGTTTCTGCCATGGATACAAAATGTTATAATTCAAACGTCACTCGACGCGGTTTTTACAGAGTGGCGCAAAAGAAGATTCTTTATTTTAAAGTAACAACTTATTTTTGGTTTAACATTTTTTTTTATTTTTATTTTGCTTAAGAATAAGCTAAAATATAGCAGTTTTGAATATTAAGAGTTATTTACTCGTGGAACTCTGAAAATGATTTCAATTGTATTTAAAAGTTTGGTAATAAATATTTAATTTCCATATCTCATTTCTCCTGAAATTAAATCATCTCCTGATGATACCAACATGGTTAGCGAAACGTGCGTCGAGAGCTTTAAAAAAGTGATTTGGTGTTTAGTGGTAAATCTCTTTGAGTTTAGTGTTTCACACCGAAGGTTCCAATAGAGAATTGATCTATGAGGTTTTTATAGTTTTCATATTTCTTCTTGTCCAGAAATCCTTTCACTACACTTAAAAAACACTTCCAAGCTGCCAATTCCTTTTCATTTAATTTTTCTTGAAAACGGAAATCACCTAGAAACTTCTTTATATGAGATTCAATACATATGCCTTCTTTTAGATTTGCATCACTTAATTGTGGAACTATTTCTTTTAGGTACTTGAAACCATTACCTTCTTTGTCCACGGTCTTTGTCCACATTTATTTTGCTTAAGAATAAGCTAAAATATAGCAGTTTTGAATATTAAGAGTTATTTACTCGTGGAACTCTGAAAATGATTTCAATTGTACTTAAAAGTTTGGTAATAAATATTTAATTTCCATATCTCATTTCTCCTGAGATTAAATCATCTCCTGATGATACCAACATGGTTAGCGAACCGTGCGTCGAGAGCTTTAAAAAGAGTGATTTGGTGTTTAGTGATAAATCTCTTTGAGTTTACTTCTCATCTTTCTTGAGATTACATCATCCCCTGATGATGCTAACATGGTTAGCAAAACGTACGTCGAGAGCTTTTAAAAAAGTGAAATTTGGTGTTTAGTGGTAAATCTCTTTGAGTTTAGTGTTTCACACCGAAGGTTCCAATAGAGAATTGATCTATGAGGTTTTTATAGTTTTCATATTCCTTCTTGTCCAGAAATCCTTTCACTACACTTAAAAAATACTTCCAAGCTGCCAATTCCTTTTCATTTAATTTTTCTTGAAAACGGAAATCACCTAGAAACTTCTTTATATGAGATTCAATACATATGCCTTCTTTTAGATTTGCATCACTTAATTGTGGAACTATTTCTTTTAGGTACTTGAAACCATTACCTTCTTTGTCCACGGCTTTGACAAAGTTTCTCTTTAGTCCAAGCTTAATATGGAGAGGCAGAAGAAGCACCATTTTTTGGGTTAACAAGAAGGACATACTTTATGTTTGAAGTACTAGTTTCAAAAGAAGTTCTATGAGGCCAATTTTTCTTACTGTAATGTTCTTTTGTTGCCCTACTGTCCTATAGACACAAAAAACAGCAATACTTTCTAAAACATCCTTGAAGTCCTAACAATATACTTATTACTTTTAAATGAAGAATCGGTACCGGTAGTTCCTGGCTATGAAGAACTGGCTGTGCAGAGAAACTGGGAACTGGAAGTGCAGAAAGCAAATTTGGATACTAAATTTTGTCCCTTTGCTTTTTTGAAATCCCTTCTGTTTTATTGATATAAAAGTAGTCATTACTTACATGGTCAGTGGGTTCTCTCCACACCATAGGAACAACAAACGGCATAAATTTTTTCTTGCGATGCATCCACTACACTAAATTTACGTGACAACTCACACAGCAAACATGAGGAGCCCAATTTGCGACTTAAAATATAAAAAATAGGCTTTTTGGACATTCTCGAATATTGATCCAGTTTGCGACTTTAAAATAAATCGTCCGCATATATAACAAAACTTATACGCTGGATTTTTACAAAATCGACGACTAGAATTTACAATTTTATATAAAATTGACTTAAACACTTGACTGTACTGTAAACGAGACAGAAACAAACTAAACTATAGAAATATTGTGGTAATTTCTACATTGTCCAGTCCAAAATCAGGTACAAATAATTTAAATCACCCCATGATATAAAAGAGAAGAATGTACCTGAAAATGGGACGTGCTAGACCACTTCTGTGAAAAGATGTTTTAATAACAACCTAAATGAAGCGCAAAAAAACATTCTCATCAATATTACAAAAATCATGTCCACCTGTGTTATCACTTGTAGTTATCAGTTTATCAATTTCTGACAGTCTTATTGGACACACACAAAATTCTAAAAATGTTCAAAGTAGTATCCTTCAAAAACGATTCATATGAAGTAAAACAAGAACCAGACAACAGATATGATAAAAAAAACATCAAATTTATATTTATCTTACACCAGTATATACTACACACACTGACAATGTTCGTTCTTTACACAACTCGCGTTGGGTTGTAACTATACGAAAACGAAGAATCTTTTTTCTGAGAATCCTTTTGCTGTTAATCCTGTTGTAATCCTCAATATCATTATATAATAGTAGAGGTGAATCATTCTTTCAAGTAAATAGATGACAGAAAAATCACATTTTAACTGGTAAATATAAACACAGGATTTTTTCGTTAACGATTGTCACGTCTTAACTGAATGACTAACAGTCTCTCGACATTTATTATCAGCTGCTATAATCACAGCGGTAAAAATCACAAATAGAAATAAGGTTTTTAATGGCTTATGGGATAAATGTTGGATTTTAGGGTATTTTGTAAAAATAAATAAAAAATATGATCATACAGTATCATAAAGAAATTCTAAATGTTACAAAATATATTGTATATACAAAGCTAGAAAACTTTTCTGTCTGATACAAAGATGGTGAAGTTTAAGACGGGACTAGAAAGCATGGTGATAGGGTCTCAAAAACACTCTAAACCGTCTCCTGCAAAGTAATAAATGTCTGAGCCTCAACAATTTTAATTAGTCTACATTAGTCTGTTGATGCGTCTAATAAAGACGAATCAACAAATCCTACGTCCATGTTCTCGTCGCGTACCGAGAACCCTGTATTACGTACATTAATATTTACGAGGACGCATATAACAAGGGAAGGTAAAGGGAATCCCCGGCGCCAAAAAACCGGAACCCGAACCCGGAATCCTCCAACAGGTAAGAAAATATGATTTGGATATAGTAGCAGCCTAAGTGATAAGATGGTTAGGTCCAGGATCTCTGAGAAAAGGTGGGTATATTTCTTACGGCGGACATGATCAGAAGCACGAATTTGGGTGTAGATTCATTATAGAAAGACCATTTGAGTCAAGTGTATTAGGTTTTAAACCCGTTAAGCGAGTGATCTACTATATAAGAATGAGGAGAAAATTTCAAAATCTATCAATATTCTTCTCAATGTTGTACAATGTACAAGGGAGCATTCATACATCGTGGCCAATAATTATGATCGTCTGATGGTTCTGTTTAACAACATCTCAATAAATGTCTTCCATCGCTTAACAGTGCTCTCCATATTGGTTAAAATCTACGTTCTTGATCAAGGTCTCTCTAGGATAAAATCTTTTTACTGTCTTAATGTTTTGGTAAAATTTTCTTGTAATGCCTGAATGATTGTGGCGTGTTCATATATTTTCTTCTTCTTTTTTTTTGGTTTTTCGCCACGTTCTAAAACTCAAAAAATCCAAACGGAGACAAATTTCTCAGTGATTCTTTTCTGTAATAAATTTGCCTATCGAACAAAGTTTTAAAATATATAGGTTAGGTTTACTGTACTGATTGTGTATTGAAATAATTAAATATTTTTAATTGTATTCTTTAGAATCAGTCTAGATCTAGACAAGACGAGACAGAAAGTCCTGCGCAACGATCAAGGAACAAACAAAAGTCTGTGACATCACTGGAAGAGTAAAGCAATTGAAATGGAGATGGGGAGTCCATATGGCGAGGCGATGGGATGACAGATGGACCAAGGCAATCCTGGAGTGGATACCCTCTTGATCGTAAACGTCCGCAAAGAAGACCGAAAGCACTATGGATTAATGACATCGTTAAGTCCATCCTGCAGTGGATCGACACGGGCTTATGATGATGATGATGTCTATATATATATATATATATATATATATATATATATATATATATATATATATATATATATATATATATATATATATATATATATATATATATATATATATATATATATATATCTATCTAAACCGTTAGATGTTAGAATAAAAGAAAGATGTTAGAAAAAAAAAACCTTCTTAGAAAGGGCGATTTTAATAAATCTAGAATTTATCAACACGCATGGGAAAGGGGACATAAAATCAATTGGAATAATTCCAAAACGGTATTAAAATAATGGGTAACAAAATATAGAAGATTAAAAGAAACCGCTATAATTAATTTAAATAAAAATAACTGTATTGCTATGCCTTCGGTAGATTTAAATTCAATATGGTTCCCGATTCTAAAGAATACAATAAAAAACATTTAATTATTTAAATACTCAATCAGTACAGTAAACAATCGCACAGTAAACATCAGCTATATATTTTTTTTGGTAGTATGTCACTGTCATTAAAAACTAATTTTGAATGTATCATTGACATACACAAAAAATTGTTTACTTCCTATCTTTGCATTCTATATAGAAATTAATATAATTTATTTTTTAGATTCGTTTTGAAAACGAGAGAATACTTCCCAAAACGTTAACGTTCAAAAGTTTGTATTTATTTTAGAACATTTTTATATTTTTTAAAGTTTTGTTCGTTACTCAAATTTGTTACAGAAAAGAATCACTGAAAAATTGTCTCCGTTTGGTTTTTTTGTTTTTTATCCAGTAATTCTTTATTTACATAAGAACAGATATTTTTGATATTTTTTGAGTTTTAGATCGTGGAGAAAAACCCAAAAAAGGAAAAAAAAATCCCGTCTCTTGTGAGTCGTATGCTTCTTGTATTTTCTTAATTTCATTTTTCAAGTTTTGCAATTTTTCTTTTTTACGCTTAGCATCATTATATAAAGAGTGTCCCAAAATTTACGCAAGATTGAATGAAATAGAAAACACAGTTTATTTTTCAATTGTATTTTTTTTATTGAAACATAAAGTACGTCGGATAGGGTTTTGTATGGAATAGCACATGACCATTTTGCATAAATGTGGCTGAATTTCGTTGATACATCGTTGAATCTCCTCCTTCAATGCACGGGTAGATATAGGCTTGTTGACATAGACCTTTGATTTCAATTATCCCCATAGAAAAGAAATCCAAAGGTGTTAAATTACATGATCTAGGGGGCCAATTCTGATCACCGAAACGAGAGAGTACAGGACCAGGAAATGTCTCATACAGTAATTGGATTGTTTCACGGACTGTATGGCATGTCGCACAGTCTTGTTGAAACCACATGTCGTCCACATCAATATCATCCAATTTAGGCAGAAAGAACTCGGTTATCATTTCGCGATATCGAGCACCAGTAACAGTAATCGCTTGACCAGCCTCATTTTTGAAAAAGTATAGTTCAATGACGTCTCCAGCCCAAAATTCGCACCAAACAGTGACACGTTGTGGATGCATTTATTTTTTGATAATCACATGTGGGTTCTCTGAACCCCAAACGCGGTAATTTTGACGATTAACGAAGCTATCAAGGTGAAACTGAGTTCATGGTTTAAGATGATTTTGCTCGAAAAGCATTCACCTGTTGTTCAATAATCCATTCAACAAACGCTCTTCGCTGTTCATGGCTCAGGTTCATGTTCATCAGGCTGCAGTTCTTGTGTCAATTGAACTTTGTAGGCATGAAGACGCAGACCTTTAGTGAGTATACTCTGTAGAGAGCTTCTTGAAATTTGCAATTCTTGTCCACGACACCGAATCGATGTTCCTGCACTTCCACCAACACTCTCACGCACTGCTTCGATATTATGATTTGAATGGCTTGTTATTGGACGGCCAGTGTGTTTAGCGTCCCCAATTGATTTAGCCTCCCTGATTTTTTTTGTGAGAGAGAACTCTCTTCGCAGTTGACGAAGTTAAATCAATATTACGACCATATTTTGTACGAAAATTGCGAACTGTAGCAGCCAAACTTTCATTATTTTTGAAATATTGTTCAACAATGAAAACGCGTTGTTCTTTCATGTAGTGCTCCATTTTTACTAACCCTAAACAGCTGTCAAACTGTTTTTTTTTTGGCAGCTAACACTTTACCGCACAAATGGCGGTAAATTCAAATCTTGCGTGAATTATGGGACACCCGTTACAATCAATTTTTCATCCATTCCGTTTCGATCGATTTCGTTGCGCCTAAATAGAAAATCTCAATAGAAATTCGGTTCGACAATTTTTTCTCCGGGCTGATCTGTTCAGAACCTGGGCCATTACTAAGATTAACATTATTTTCACGAAACTTTCAGAAACACTTGAGGCACGTGGAATTATCAATGGTACCCTCACTGTACTTTTTTACTTCATCATTCTTCTTTTGCGTCTACGAATATGTCGAAAATGCTCTTTATTTTCTGCTATTTTCAATGCTTAACAAAGTTTAAAAACACAACAACATCTCTGTCAAACAACAATAAAACTTTACCCATGTGATAGTAGGTACATCGATTTTGCATCTAATGCAATGCATCTAAATCCGGGACGAACTGTTGCATCAAGTTCAATTACTAAATTGTACAACAGGGGTTGGTATAATGAATTATATGCCACGTGCGCGCAAGGAAACTCATTTAACACAATGTATCAGCATGTTATTTGTTCTTCAAATATCATAAGTACCAAAATAGTCCGTTTTTTAAAACGACCGATAACTGGGTGAATGAAAAATGGACTGTTTACAGTAACATTCAACGCAAAAGATCATGAAGCATGCGTGATCGGCGTAGCTCAAACGATATGGAAATATTATATTCAACTAAAGGTCATGTTATCAATTTGATGGTATTATGAGAGAATAGTTTGAAACAGCAGAAATGCTTATGTTCTATCACATATGTCTTTGGTTACTCATCAAAAATTAACCGATTTGGGATGTGTCACTACATCCATCATATAATCCTGACATTGCACCATCAGATTAATTTATTTCGTATATTGAAAAACTCCTGGTCACGTAAAAATATCAGATGACTATCTATCAAATCGGGAAAATATGAAAATTATTGGAAAATTAAATTTTAAAATTGCCAGAACGCTGGTAACAGATCACATTTTTGGATCCATTGCATAATAAAATTCTTAATCGTAAAAAAATTAAATAATTTTTCAGACAATCCTATAATTGCTTTCCGAAGGAACGAAGTCATTCTTACTTTTTCTAAAATCATCCATCAAGCATCAACATGGTCTGGTAATGTATTCATCCTGTCAGCTTCGACGCTATTTCCTATTCTCCACCACTCAACTATCGTATTTACCACTACACAACACACGAATCACAGGTGACCGCCAATCATATCACAAGGGGACGCACAACAACACGAAATCGCCACAACTAAAGAACGTTTTTTTTTTATCCTAGACAATTTGATGAACTGAGTTATAGCCAAGTACGGCGGGTACCCTTCGAAGTGAGACCGCTGCGAGGGTCAGCAACCGCGGTACCACTAAGCTTCTCTGGGCCTCAAAGAAACGCCGGCCGCCTTTCCGTACCCTTCCCCCGGCTCCGCTGCCACCGGCGATGTCTTAGTAGCAGAGGCGTACAGTACGATTACCTTTTTTTAGAGAATGCCATCGTGGTACCGAGAAAAGGTGTTCATCTTTGTTTAATTCTTGTCTCACTGACACAAAAACGGTATTTTATATAAGAAAAATATTAACAGTGACTGAAACAATTCATTAATTGACAAGCTGAGTTCTGTCACTCGCATATACATATTTTTGAAACTGGTATCTAAGAATAAAAGAATGTCTGAAATGTGTGTTTAGCAAGTTTTTTAGGAAGACAAATAGTAATCCGGACAAAAAATATTTGGAGACGTCAAGATAGGAATACTATTGAAAGGAAACCAGTGAAAACAAAAAACCCCTTCCATAGATTGAATTAGCCCCAGCCTACTTGCTCCTGCACAAAGACCTCTTTAAGCTCCCTCCCCATCCTTTTACCGCTACTTGCTCTATGTCATCCGTCTATCGTTACTCCGGCCTTCCTCTGCATGTAGTTAGTCTTGGTATGCATGTTATAATTTTCGTATCCCAACGATCCGGCTGCTCATGAGTTACATGTCCAGCCCATCGGCATTGCATTCTTAACACCGTCTCGTTTATGTCCGTTACTTTTGTGTTTTGTCTAATTTGTTCATATGGATTTTTTTCGCGGCGGTGGCTAACCCCAACCATGGCCCTTTCCATGACCCTTTGTATACTTCTTCGTCTTAGCGTACGCTTCTTTGTCAATGTCATCGTCTCTAATTCATATGTTGTAACCGGGAGTCTGCACGTTCGAGTTCTTCATTAATGGCTGAGTTTTCCTAAGGCTGCCCAGTTCAAACTTATTCGATGTAATATATTAGAGGTCTGGTTCTCCTTCCTAACCTTGATTTTATGCCCCAAATATACATATTCTTCCAGTACCTCAACTTTGTTGTTATTCTATGGCAATATTGTCTTCCACCGGACCCATTATATTTATTTTTTGAATATTCCTTTTCAAATCCCACTTATCCTGACGTTCTTAGAAACTCGGTCAGCATGTCTTTGAGATCTTCTATATTGTTAACTGAGTAGGACAACATCGTCTGCGGATCGAAGTTTACTTAAACATGTTCTGTCAATATTAAAACCTCTCTTTTCTCATTGTAGATTTTTGAAGATATTCTCCAAGATAGAAGTAAAATGCATTGTTTTGTATTTTCACACCCAACCTATTCTCCAGACTTGGCGCTATCGAAAAACAACCTGTTCCCATCGATACAGCACGTTCTTGTTCGAGTCAATGAGCAGATGGGAAAAAGTTGGATGAAAGAAGTCTTGATGATATAAATGAATTTTCGAAGCAACAGCAACAGAATTAGCAGAAAAAAAAAACAAAAATAGTCTCACAATATTACACTATATTTGAAGATTACCCTAAATAATTTGATTTTGGAACGCCACTGGTTCGTAGAAGCTTTTTGGTACAATTTCCGAACCTTCTGATTTTACAAAACCGTTTCCAAATTGGGAATACCGTAGAAAAATTATTATTAGAAATTCATAGCTGTTAACAATGTCCCAAAATCGGGAAAAGTACATCCAAAAAGCATTGTGCATAATGTTTAATGTATATTTGAAAAAAATGTAACATTATGGAATATTATATTTTCAAACACACTGATTTATTATACAACAAATTGTGGTTAAAAAAAATCTTCAAGAGAACCTAATTATATGGGAAGAATAATTAAAGAAGCAAATGAGAATACACAGTACGAGTGAGAATAAAACGTACATAATATCAGTAAAATAATGTAATAAACATTAGAACAAGTCAATAGCTTCAAATATCAATGAGCTTCAATAGATAAAAAAATATGGAAAGTGAAATGAATGAAAGAAACGAGATTGTACTAAAATTGTTACTAAAGCTACGAGATTGTACTATGGCTTTAAAAAAGACGAAACAAGATAAATAGAAAAAAACAAAATGAATGTATATAAAACTACATTTAAATTAATGGTAGTGCAAATTGGGTGTTAAATGCGACGATGAAAAGTAAAATACAAGTCATAGACACCTAAGCTAACTGGATAACTAAATGAGACAGACAAATAAATCACGTAGTAAAAGAATAAATGAGATTAGAATAATGTTGAAATAAACGAACTGAAATAGTTTGAACACCTAAATCGAATGAATGCAAACAAGCCAAAAGGATATGAAAAGTTTTGATAGTATAGTAAGAGAAGTAGAGGAAGGCATAAGAAAAATTGAAACGACGAGGTGGCAGTAAACATGGAAAATGCATAACGAAGTTTACAGAAGCCAAAACAATGCAAGGAACAAAAGAGAATGAATGAAATTTTCATACATAAATGAAGTGTAATAGTCTCATACCTTAGAACAGATATAGGATGGTGTAAAATTGTCAATTGTGTAAGGGAAAGAACATTGGTAAGTTCAACCAACGATTCTCACACTATTTTAAGAAAAAAGTTTCTTGCAACAAGGACCAAAAACCAAAAAAAGGGTTCTCGAGAAAAAAATGGTATTAAAGTTATCAAATCACTCGAAAAGCCATAAAAAAAATTAAGCAAAAATATGAAAAAAAACATTTGGCAAATATTAATTCATTTATTATTTAATGAATAAACTGCAAATAAACTAATGAAAATTGTAAAAACATTATTTTTTAAATTAAGAATCATGCCCTACATGAGCCCTGAAGGATGTGGCAATGTCGCAATATCGCCATACAAACATTGTTATTCCAAAATTACGACAAACATTTTTTCAGTGCATTTAAGTTCGATTTATAACCAATAATAGCCGACCGCGGTGGTCGGGTTGATAGCTCGCCTGGCAATCCAATGGTCCCGGGTTCGAATCCTGGTAGAGGCATGGATGTTTAGTGGTGTAGGGTGTGTTTATCTGCCCATTTGGTGCATTGCATAATTTATAAAGATTAATAATTTATAAACATAAATGTTCGGTGGCCTCGGCATGGTTTAGAACCAGACAGACCGGGGTTGCTAAGGAGATTAGTGGAGCTGGCATGTTGCACAACTTGGAGCAGTGCCATTAACGAAAAAAATAAAATAAAAAAATAACCAATAATATATTCTGTATACGAAAATCAGGATATGCTTCTTATTTACGGGAAACCGCTTCAAAATTCCGAGGGAGCTAGACGTATTTACGGGCGACGAACGCTTCCAGCTTGGCAAACATTTGCAAGTTTCTGAAAATGGTTTGGATTCGTGTAGTGAGGTTCTATCATTTCAAGAATCTACTGCGCGACAAGTTGTATTTTCTCCTTGAATTGTACATAGAACACTAAAAGAGTCTACCCTTATCATGTATAAACGGTTCAAGCACACTTCCCCACTGATTTTAGCACCCACTAGCCAAAAATAAAGGAGTTCACATTTTTTGTTCAATAATTTATCAACCCACAAATCTTCTTTAACGAGGAAAGGGATGGTGGACATTTTGAACAATTAATTTACTAAAATAATTAATTATCTGTTTCTTATTGCGACGTGAATCGATTAAAACCTACTAGCTTTGTTTTTAGCTTTGACATTAAACGACAAGAATGTGTGTTTTCTATGTTGTTATGTGACAAAATAAATGTCGAAACGTACAGAATAAGTGACTACTAAGCTAATGGAAAAGTTCGCGGAGCGGAAATGATAAAATAAGTTTAAAGTTGAAAAAAAGATCCCTTAAGCTCAGCTCAGTACATTTTTTCCAGCGGTTCTTTAATTCATTTATTCCATGTATGAAGTGATTTTGAAGTTCTTCAAAATACTCATCTACAGCCGCTACAACTTCTTCATTTGATCAAAAATGCTTGCCATGTAGGAATTTTCCGTGCAACCCCTTCCATTTGGCCATTGCAAGAACATCTCTATGAGCCGGTGCATTGTCTTGATGAAAAAAATTTCAGTTTTGGCTGTTTCGGAGCTGAACAACCGGGCTCAGTCTACTCGGCGGTTTGTTGTCGCAGTTCAGGATCATAGTGGTAAATCCAAGTCTCATACATAGTTACAAAACGACGTTTAAAATCTTTTTTATTCTATCGAAAATGTCTTTAGAAAGTTTTACTCTAAGTCGTTTTTGATCAGAATTTAACAAATGCGGCACTCATCTTCTCAAGCCAAATTCCTTTTTCAAAATATAAAACACCCTTTCAGTTGAGATGTCCACGGAATTAGCAATTTCACTTAAACTCAATTGTCTGTCAACGATAACCATATCATGTAAAGAATTAATTATTTGTTCAGTGGTTGCACTTATTGGGCTTCCAGAACGAGGGTCGCCATCCAGGTTTGTACAACCACGTTGAAACTCACCTGCCCACTTACAAACCATTGTTTTTGAACGAGCAGGCGCCCCTAAAATACATTTACGTCATTTCACTATTAATTTCCATTGCCTTGAAAGCTTTTTTACAAAGAATTTAACCACGATTATCAATATTTTCCATTGAAAAAAAATACCCCAGATAGGTTTACTTTAAGCTGCTATTTTTGTACGAATGAATTGGCAGATAGAAACTTCAAAATGTAGTAGATTATATAGTTGTTTTACCGCTCTATAGGCGTCACTCCGCGAACTCTTCAATTAGCCTAGTATAAAAGTATATTTTATTTTCGAATATCTCAAGAGGCTAATGCAATAAAAACTAAATTCCGATAGATCGAAGTAAACAAGTTGAAAACAGACGTTGCCACTGATAAGAAAATGTAACCAGTTTTCAGACCTGTTTTCGGCAGAAATTGTTGCATTTTGGATACATGATTTCAGGAAAGTTTCTGGGCAAGATACTGTAAAGAATCGTCGGTTCAATTTACGAAAGTACTTTCACTTATACCCCGTATATTAAATTTTCTAAAAATACCTTTCTATAAATTTCAAGAAATACTGGCTACCGAGATCTTGTAATTTGACACCATTGCAATTTTTTAGGTTATTAAGGTGTCATGGTTCGCCTCGCCTTCTTGAAAATATCGAAATCCGGTGGTTCTTTCAGCTGCTCTTAGAGGTCGACACGAGCCCCACGAATGAATGCTCCAAAGCCATTCTTGGAGCGGCAGAAAGAACTATATGGAATATGGGTGAAAAATTCTCCCCTCCACGAACATTACTAAATTACGCCAGTTATTAATTAAAATAATAAACTTAACTTAATTGTGTATGCACTTAATTTAACTTAAGTATGATTTGAATGACCGATTTTCAAAAACGAAACCAATTATGGAAACTCAGCAGTTACACAGTGCAATCTCACACTCAGATGGCTGTCTTTATGTTCGAAATTTTTCTAATTCAGATGAATATAGAATATATAAAATATTTAAACGTCAAGAAAAATAAAATAAATTATTTGTTGAATTAGTATCAAGAAAATTGATACTTAATTGTATAAACCGTAAAATCTTAACCATTAATTATAACTTTAGACTATAATCAATTCTTCTATTGGAACCTTTGGGGTGATGCACTAAACTTGAAGAGATTTACCACTAAACACCAAAATACTTTTTTGAACTGCCCGACGCACGTTTCGCTAACCATGTTAGCATCATCAGGAGATGATTTAATCTCAGATTAATCCCTTCAAGTTTAGACTATAAGTTAAGAATAAAATATCGCAGAATCATTGACTGGCATTACTTTTATTGTATAAACAAAGTTTTTAAAATAGAGAAAGTGAAAAATTTCAAAAATTAAAAAAAAATCAATTAAATAATAAAAGGAAAATAAAAATAGAAGGAAATAAAACAAAAATATAAATAAACAGAAGGAAAAGTAGGTCCACTCCTCTTTGCACGGGAATATTTATAGAAAAACTCTAAAGTATTTTTTGAGAGAAAAAAAAATTAAAATGTTGGAATTCGAAAAAATGACGGTTTTTTGAACTTGAATAGAACTTGATTTCCGTATTTTTTTTTCTAAAAAGTGCATTTAAAACCAAAAATTAAAAAAAAAACGTCTCAATACATTAATATTTGCAAAAGTTACGGCTATTTGAAAAAAAAGAGGCATTTTTTCCAAAAACCCATAACTTTTTTTGGGTTGGGTAAAAAAAATTGAAAAAATTCTGAGCAACGTCTCACACAACGTCAGGACACAAAGTTTCAGCGAAATCGAAAAATTAAAAACATTTAAGTATTTTAACACACAATCAGTACAGTAAACAATCACACAGTAAACCTCACATATATATATATATATATATATATATATATATATATATATATATATATATATATATATATATATATATATATATATATATATATATATATATATATATATATATATATATATATGTATATATATATATATATATATATATATATATATATATATATATATATATATATATATATATATATATATATATCTATCTATTCTACTTTGCCATGCTGGTTTTTCATTCAAATTGTATGTGATTATTTCACCTAAATATTTAAATCTTTCCACAATTTTTATCTCTTGGCTACCCAGTTCAATTTTGTTTACTAATGGAAGTTGAGTTGACATGATTTCTGTTTTTTTCAAATGAAACTTTCAAACCAATATTCTGAGCTATTTCCTGTAAAGATTTTATTTGTTGTTTTGTTTCCTGAATGTTATTGGCCAGAAGAGCTAGGTCATCAGCAAACCCTAGACAATTCAAATGTATGTTGTCCTTTTTGGTTCCAATTTTTATATTTTTTGGGTTGTTCTTGTACCATTCTCTCATTATATACTCTAGTGCACAGTTAAAAAGAAGAGGTGATATATATATATATATATATATATATATATATATATATATATATATATATATATATATATATATATATATATATATATATATATATATATGTATATATATATATATATATATATATATATATATATATATATATATATATATATATATATATATATATATGTATATATATATGTATATATATATATATATATATATATATATATATATAATATATATATATATATATTTTTTTGGTAGTATGTCACTGTCATTAAAAAACTAATTGTCAATGTATACTTCAACAAAAAAAATATATTTACTTCCTATCTTTGCATTATATCATTATATATAGCAATTAATATAATTGTGTAAAATCCGACTACGAATTACCCCTCAGTCACGCCAGTTAAAGGCTGGGTAAGGCCGGATGCCTCCTGAGAAGTGTTCTACGTTGGTCACTCCCCAGTCGGTAGGTTTCCTGATAGACTTATGGGTAGGTACATAACCAAGGGTTTATAGCCCGAGGGGGGTGCTGGCCTGGGTTTGTCGGAAGCTGATGACCGTGGTTCGGAACCCACGTTAAGCTGTAGGTCCAGTCGCTAAATAACCTAGTTGCTGATGCGCCTCTAACCCAAACACTTTTTTTAATTAATATAATTTTTTTTTAGATTCGTTTTGCGTGGAAAGGGAAGTATTCTCCTTCCCGAAACGTTAACGTTCAAAAGTTTATATTTATTTTAGAACATTTTTATATTTTTTGACTGAGAAATTTGCCTCCGTTTGGTTTTTTGTTTTTTACCCAGTGATTCTTTATTTACACAAGAACAGATATTTTTGATATTTTTTTGAGTTTTAGATCGTGGCGAAAAATTCAAAAAAAGAAAAAATATATGAATACGCACAATCATTCAGACAATACATATCTAGTTTTTCAAAATCAATTATGCAAAAACTACACGTCAGATCTTACTCAAAAATATTATATTATATGTATATACATACATATATTAACATTATATTAATTACACATATATTAAATTATAAGTATTTAATATCGATTAACAACATATTTAAAATACATCGTTATCTTTACTTTGTCTTAATGCGCGTACAACCTTAAGGTATTATTTGAAATTAAAATATTACATATTTATAGGCATTTATTCAATAGGTTTCAGAAAAAATTTAGTTTTTGTTACAAATTACACGTTATTGACGTTTAATATCAAAGTTGAAACCACTAGCACTATTTTTTCACATCAAAAGGTTTTTTAAAAGATTCGCATTACATTAAGAAACACATGAGTAATTGTTGTTTTATCAAATTAAAGGTTCAAAATGTCCACCATTTCAGTCTATGTAAGACTGTCACCGTTCTAACCTCCTTTCCCGAACACGGTGAAAAAATCCTGGTAGATTTCTAATCTGGTTGGCAATAGCTTCTCCGATATTCGCTTACAGAACTCAATTTTGTTTTAAATGAAATTTATATACATACACTGACTTAATTTTTGTTACCAAAATCTTTTGTAGTGGGATCATCTCAATTAGTCAATCCTAAGTTTCTACATTTATTCGGTCTGATAAACAATTACTATTTGCCAAATATGCTTTTATATTCGTCTGATTTATCTCCGTGTGACTATTTCCTGTTCCCGAAACTCAAACTGACCATGAAGGAAAGTTTTATGACAGTGTCACACAAGTCCAAGAAATCGTGACGACGGTCATTGAAGCGATTCCGAAAAAAGACATAAACAAATCTATGCTAGTATTGGTTGAACGTGCCCAGCGATGTATTGATGCAGAAGGGATGTATTTTGAATAAAAATAAATAAATTTGGTAATATAACTAATAGTTTTTTTTCTAATTCTATTATTTTTCCATACTGTGTATATATTAAGTTAGGTGTCTTAAAAAAAAAACGAGTAAACTTACGCAGCTTATCCAGTGATTTGTCCTGAAGTAAGAATGTTTTATTGTAAACCTTTAACTTGGCGTTAACATAAAGTAATTTTTAAAAACGAAAATTCAGAACGTAGAAAAAAATTAAAAGTTTATTCATGACCTTAAAAAAAATAATTGTAATACACCACTGGTTCCGAGAAAGCATTTCGTAAAATTTCTAAATATTTAAGATTAAAAAAAAAACCGCTTTCAAATTGGCACTACTGTAAAAAAAAAAACTTAAATTATATCAGTTAGAAACATAAGCCGTTATTTGGAACGCCACTGAATCATCAATACAGCATTTCCAAAAATCTCCATATTGTTTTCGTGTGTATTAATAAAAGGCCCAAAACTAGTTTTCTTTGATACTTTTGATCTAATTTTTATACCGGTTCAAATTCTATTATATAAATACGATTCACAAAAAATTATTTGAAAAATTTTAATTTGAACCCCACCGGCGTGATTCCTATTCATTCATATCATATCGCCCTCAGATTTAATCGGAATATCTTTGAAATAGTGTTTGTTTTTAATGCTTTAGTCACTAGAAAATTACAGAAACTCTAATTGAGAAGGTTACAGTATGTAGTCCTAGTATAAGTTCTGCACCTTGTGTATAAGTAATTTATACGAAACTTGAAGAGATTTAAACTTCTCGTTTCGCTAACCATGTTTGTATCATCAGGAGATGGTCCAATAGAAAACTTATATACTTTATAATTTCAATAAGATTCAATCATTTCCTGAGTATGGTAACATGGTTAGTGAAATGCGCGTCGAAATGTTTAAAAAAATTATTTCGTATTTCGTGGTTTCGTAAATCTCTACCAGTTTAGTGGTTCCAAAAGAAAAATTAAAGTAGTTTCAAAAAAAAAGTAAAGAGGAATTAAACTCGTGGGTTGGGATGCACCCTAGATCAGCGATGGCGAACCAATAGTACGCAACAAAATAATTTGGGTACGGTATTAAGGAATTTAGTTACCTAATCGAAACAATTTATTTTTTCGTTCTAACTATTATTCAACATGATTAGTTTGGCAAAAAAAAAACAAAAAGTGCAATATAAGTGTAACAGAGAATTTCAAACTTGCTGGACTGAGAAATATGGCATGATTGGTAAAGGTGATAAAGCTGTGTGTGTTTTATGTTCTGGAACAGTGGTCTGGGCAATTGGGCTTTTGATCAATTTTTGTTGTCATAAATGAAAAGATCAAGTATAAGTTTTATAACAAAACTATTTTTATTTATATTTTTTCCTTATAATAAAAAAGTTATATCAAATCGAAAATAAATTTTGACCTCACAATTGTACCGAAGGCCAATACCGCCAATATCGCTTCGGTTCGGAGCAATTCGGATTTTTTTTCGCGCTCTTTCTGAAAAGACGTTCGGAAAGAATCGGAGTCTCGGGTAAATAAAACAATTTATCGATCTTAGTCATTGTTCTGTAGATTTAACCTATATCTTTAACTGCATTGGTTGGTTTGCTATCGATTTGAAAATATACTTGTTTTTAATTGTTATTTAGGCTTTCGGTGCTGTTTTTGACGTTATACTCATATATCTTTACATAAGTTCAGAATGAAATCAGATTAGGGTTCCTTTTGTTTTTTGCATTCGTTTTTATAACTTTTATTTATATTACTTAATTCATGTAGGGAAAATAAACTAACGTGCCAAATTTATAAAAAGGAATATTCCTGTGTGTTCGCAAAAAAGCTACATGTAGAAACACAACCGAGGGTAGTAACAATCAGAAAGCCCTACAGAATCGTCTATTTTGTGGGATACGAATAAAAAATATTCAAGAATTAGACAAGAATAGACAAGAACAAAATTCGACTACCGATTTGGAAGGTAATCATATATGAAAAGTCTTATACGTATGAAAGTTTTACAGGATAATCTAATTTGTAGATGGTCGAAGAGTACAGAAATTTGTGGTCAGTTGGATGAACATCAACTAGTTAAATTTAAACACTGACAAAGCAATTTTTCATGGAATCAAAACAAACATCTGAAGGAGTATGCAAAAAAAAATGGAAAAGCAAACCTACTATTCAAACAAAAAGTAAAGAAAATGGTATATTTCTATTCTAAATAAAACAAAACAGTTAAAATATTTAGTGTTTTTCAAGATTTTGGTACATTTTATCTATTAATTGAACATATTTATTTGATAAGGTATGTTAAACATAGGTTAGAAATTTATTATGGGCATTGAAGACTGATGGTGGAAGACATAGTGGTTTTTTAGTGGGTAGACCTTAACAGGAGAGTCCCACATTTCCACTCAAAAAGGTGCCTTCTCATATTTGGGAAATCTCTGGCTGGTCATGCATTAGAGTTAGTTGGCAGCCAGATTTATTTATATTTGCAAATATTATTAAGAGTCTAATATGGTGGTTTGTAAAACATGTAGGGCGAAAAATCGCCATCGTTTTAAAAATACTGAAAACCTTAATTAAAGCAATAATGAAGTACGGGTGGATTTTTTTAAAAATATTGTTAATATAGTTTAGTGTGGTGGTTTGAAGAATCGGTGTGGTTTTAAAAGTATTGCAAACTTCAATGAAAGTAATCAAACAAATATGTATATATATTTTTTTATTGAAATAAAATTATGATTATTAATACTGATTATTAATACTACTAATTATGATTTATATTGTTTTTTCGTTAAAAAAATAATTACATATCTAGAAAATATCTTTTGGTTATTCAATATTTAACATTTTTCATATGATATTACAAATATATACAAAAGATTACTATTTATAACATTATATAATTTTTTTGTTTGAGTATATATTATCTGCTGAAGCTGCGCAATCGTGACATTCAGAATATCAGAATTAGCCTTTATGAACCCTTTGCCACACATTACTGAACTAAATTAGTTACAAACAATATTCTATTTTGCACTTAACCAACATTAATTTTGACAATATATATTCAGGCAGAAGCCATTGACAGTACTGACGTGAAAACACTTTACTATTATGACGTCACAAACATAACAGCCAATCGCAACGCGTTTGATTTTTTTTTTGAACGTTATAAAGTTTTTCGCATCGTTTATCAATATTATTAAGTTTTAAAATCAATTTAAAAAATCGATAATTATTTTTTATTCAAAAACCGAATTGTTTTCCGGGGTGGGATTGCAAGACCCACGCCCAAATTTATCTTTTATTCGAGCAATTTCAAGAACTTTTCTTGATAGACCTCGCATCAGAGGTTCAAAATCAATGCGAATCATCAAATGCGAGGCATTGAAAATATTGCAAATATGGAGGAGTCTCCAGAAACTTGGGAATTTCTCCTCGCAGTTCGAGAAATCGAAATTTGTCGAACTATGTTGCCTATAGACAATAAGCAATTAGAATAATGTAATGCCAATAGAAATCACGTTCATAAAATTGACAATTTTCATGCAAAACAGATATGACGCCTTCAGATTATTTGTTATGCTCGCTGCATTAACATCAGATATGTTGATAAAAGGTTATAAATGATTAAAATGGCAGCGTGATTCTTGTCAACCCCCCCCCCCATAAATGAAGACTGTATAATTCATTCGAAATATAGTATAAAAGATGAACATAAAATCAGTTTGAGAGGTTCGATTAAATGGTACAGTGGTTATTTTTTAGGAATTCAATATAAATTCCCAATATGTAAGCTGGCCGTGACAAATTTCAATATCGCACGTTTTGGGAGACACAGAACATCTGTGAAATGGTCAGTGAATGAAAAATACCAGAATAGCTCTTACCATATATCGATATACAAGGCATATTCGCTAAAATCGCCTAAAAACACTAAAAGATGGTTTCGTTTATCTAAAAAGAATCCGCGACTTTTTCAAGGAAATATTTAAAAATATATATCTAGCCTTATGGATTAAAAAATATGAAAAAACCATGGAAATATGAGAAATAACCCAAGAATATAATGTTGGAGGATCATCAATTACGAGGCTTAGAACATGTTCTAGGAATAATGATTAAAGACATAAACGGTGAGGTAAGTGGAACGCTACTAAAGGGTGAGGTAAATAGAACACAACTAAAGGGTGTTACAATAAGAACGCTTTTTTTTAGCTGGCATGATTCGATAGGTCAAGAATTATGACAGATCGATAAAAAAAAAATGGGAGTTAATAAACATGAAGCGCTACACGATACAGCAAAGCGTCCTTATTGTTAAATTTACTATAATGTTCCACATGTATCAACTGTGAAAAGAATAATCGAGAAATTCGAATATTTTTGACGAGTAGAGCCATCTTCAACTTTTCAGACTAGCCTCGTACTGTAATTCGCATATAACG
The DNA here is from genome assembly GCA_031761425.1 of Cosmopolites sordidus. Taxonomy (NCBI): domain Eukaryota; kingdom Metazoa; phylum Arthropoda; class Insecta; order Coleoptera; family Curculionidae; genus Cosmopolites; species Cosmopolites sordidus. The sequence goes on from JARFXV010001204.1 coordinate 76,874, forward strand.
TATATAGTGCGTTTCAAGATATATCGTTGAACCGAATGGCTGCAATAAACTATTAACAACCCCTGTCGTAACAAAGCCCGGCAAAGTTGCAAGAACCGTAAACAAGGCCGGGCCTAATAAAATAACAGGTAAAAAAAAATGTATACCTGGTAATATTTTAGTTTAGTCCGCATTCTTTTCTTAAACAGTGCAGTTCTATAATTTCGATTGTATATTTTGATATTCCAAACGTGCTAAAAATGTGGCATTCTTGGCAAGATAATGATCATTGTGCCTCCGGTAGTGTTAATTCTAAAGGAAAACATATATCGCCCGATGCTAAGCAAATTGTTAAAATGTGTATGTTTCTTTATTGAATAGGGAGCTTAATGTAAATTGAAGCCAAAAAAAGTCCGTAGTGATTCTGGTAAAAATGTGTTGACGAAAGTGACATAGACTTAATTTGAAGCAAAATGTACGCTATGTAAGAAGAGTAAACTGTGCCTGCATTGCACTCATTGCAACAGTGACTAAGGAAAGATGAAACCAACATTTTTTGCTGCAGAACTAGCCTCCAGAAAATATTATCTCAAATGGTTTTTGCATGTCGGACCATTAATAAAAGACAAATATTAATAGAATCACAACGATTGCGACAATGGCGGTTTGACTACTTAAACTCTATAAAAAAATAGAGATTAGAAAATCGTCCCATTATCTATTTTCATGAAACATGGTTCGATACACTTGAGATGCCAGCAAAAAGATGGGTAGATACATCGAGATAATGCCAAATCAAAGCACCAGCGAACAAGGAAAACACAATTTTACATGCTGGTTCCGAGGATGGATGGGTTCCAAATTGTTTACGGTTGTCCTCCAAAAATATTAAACATTCATCTTTGGACTAGCATAACGACACCTCAGCAGAACCTTTAAAAGATTGGTTTATAAATAGCCTTTTGCCAAATGTGCCTGAAGAAAGCGTAATTGTAATGAATAATGCTAGATATCATAACCGCCAAAAAATAAAGTTCCTAAAGCAAATAATACTAAATTGGAATTGCAATTGAGCATATGTGGCATCAGGTAAAATCCAATGTTAGAGCAGAAAACATTTCTCCGACTTTAAGTGCAAGTGTTGCAACATTAATTAGGAAGGTTGTAGATAGTATTCCCAAAGAAATTTGGATAAATTCGATTAACCATATTATTAAAATAAAAGATTCGTATATATAATTGACTAATAATATGGAGCTACTTATTATTAATATAGATCAAAGTGACGGTGAAAGCGAAACGGAATTAAGTGTATAATTTAATTTAAGTTATAATTTTAATTGTACTAATAAATTCAAAATACACAAACCAATAAACAATGTTTTAGTCATACCTAATAACAATTTAATCATAATTTAACAATATTTTATTTTTCCCAAAATTATTCAAAAGTTAAACGAGTCCGGCTCCGGCTCTGGCGCCTTTTAAGACATTAGGAATATTTTTATTGAGATTTATTGCGGCAATTAACATTTTGCCGAAAGGTAAGGAAATATCTTAAAAGGGACTATACACTTTATTACCGGTTGATAATTGTTCTGCACATCCATGTCTTAAAATTTAAAAAATATCACACCTGAATTTTCATCTCCAAAGTTTACATCTTTTCTATAGCCAGATTTAGTTTTACGTTGAATCACCTCCTAATGATGCTAACATGATTAGCGAAACGCGCTTCAAAAAATGAGTTTAATTAAGGATTGATTTAAGATAGGTCACTCATAAATTCATTTTTCTTACGAATTTGACGAAATTGAAATTGAAAAAAAAATAAAAAATTCACCGATTCTGAAGCGAGATATTATTAATCAAAGTGTACAAGCTAGGCTAATTGAAAAGTTCGCGGCGCGACACCTATAGAGCAGTAAAAGAACTATATAATCTGCTATATTGTGAAGTTTCATCCTTCGTATGAACATATGTGAAGTTTCAAGTTGATCTGTCAATTCATTCATACCAAAACCGTAGCTTAAAGTAAACGTATCGCTGTTATTTTTAAAACTGAAAATCGTGCAGTGATTAAATTCTTTGTTAAAAAAGGTTTCAAGGCAATGAAAATTCATAGTGAAATGGTAAATGTATTACGAGAGTCTGCTGCTTCAAAAACAATGGCTTGTAAGGGCAGGTGAGTTTCAACGTGGTCGTACATGCCTGGACGATGATCCTTGTTCTGAACGCCCAATAAGTGCAACCACTGAACAAATAATTAATTCTATACATGATATGGTTATGGATGTCAGACAAATGACTGAGTGAAATTGCTAAGGCCATGAACATCTCAACTGAACGGGTGTTTTGTATTTTGAAAAAGGAATTGGGCTTGATAACGCTATGTACAAGATGGGTGCCGCATTTGTTAAATTCTGATTAAAAACGACTTTGAGTAAGACTTCTAATCAACATTTGGATCTTTCTCGAAAGAATAACATAGATTTTGAACTTCGTTTTGTAACAATGGATGAGAGTTAGATTTATCACTATGATCCTGAACTGCGACAACAAACCGCAGGGTGGACCGAGACCGGTTGTTCAGCTCGGAAGCAGCCAAAGGATCAAAATCCACCAAAAAGGTTATAGCATGGCATCAATATTTTGGGATGCAAAAAGCATTTTCTTAATTGATTATCTTCAAACCGGTAAAACAATAACAGGATAGTATTACTCAAACCTTTTGGATCAATTGGATCAAAAATTCGTGCAAAAAGACCTGGTTTAACGAAGAAAAAATGATTTCAATCACCGGCTCACAAAGGTATTTTTGCAATAGCCAAATTGAAGGAGTTACAGTACGAATTGGAGCATCCACCATATAGAACCTAATCTGGCCCCCTCCCGACTTTCATCTGTCCCCAAACCTCAAAAAATTCCTACGTGGCAGGCGTTTTTCATCAAATAAAGAAGTTATAGCAACTGTAGAAAAGTACTCTGAAGGACTTCCAGAAAATCACTTTAGAGATTGAATAAATGAATTGGAGAACCGCTGGAAAAAATGTAGAGTTTAAGGAAGAATATACGTAAACACAGTATTCTCTTAACTGATGATGATGATGATGAGTTAACTTTAGATTAATGGCTTATTAGATAAGCTGTTGGTGAGGCAGGATTGTTAGAAAGCCGGTGCGTGCAGGGTTGAAGCTGAAATGTAAGTTACTATGTAAGTTTGTTACTATGTAAGTTTCTAATGTTATGATTCTGTAAATACAGAGAAGAGACCGACCGACGAGCGGAAAATTTAATACTGAAAACCGCACCCAGTATATGTTAGAAATCATAGAAACACCATTAAGGGAAGCAGGTGGGCGAGGATGTGGTCGTTGACAATTAAAAGGTGGTCCATGCACAGACGAAGCCTAATCAAAGGTAGAAACGCCAACATGACTATGGAATATATAAATGATGAATGAATTTTTGTTGAAAGGTGTCGAAATTTAAAGACTATTATCACTAGCAATCCTCACCATTTAAAATTGAAAATGATGTGTATGATTTTTTTTTTGTAGTCCAGAGTGATTGTAACTTTTAAAAGAAACAAGGCATACTATTTTATCTATGTGTTTATTTCGTCTAAAAATTTTGTTAGGCTTTTTATTCAAAATACATCCGTTCCGCATCAATACATCGCTGGGCACGTGCAACCAATACTAGCATAGATTTGTTTATGTCGTTTTCTGGAATAGCCTCAATTATCCTCGTCACGGCTTCTTGGACTTGCGTAACACTGTCATAAAGAGTTTCGGGAACAGCAAATAGTCACACGGAAATAAATCGGGCAAATACGAAGGATGAAGTATACAGATTTGTTTTATCACCAAAGATTCACGAACAGCAACAATTCTGGGCACAAATCAAAGCACAGACTTTCCTTTTGTTTAAATCCGCAGTCAAAATTTCGGGAATGGTGTCTTTGGTCGTATTTATTTCCCCCGCTATCCATCTCACAGTCGAATTCGCATCGTAGGCGATCATTTCATGCATTTTTTCCACCAACCTATCGCGATTTTTGTTTTTTGGCCGACCTGGCTTTGGGTCGTTTTCCAAAGCAGCATTACCATCCTAGAATCGCTTATACCCCTCGAACACACGTGTAGGGGATAAGCAATCATCTCCATAAACCTTTCTCATTAATTCAAACATATCTCTAAAAGTGTTACCGAGCTTGAAACAAAATTTAATATTAGGTCTCTGTTTCATCATGTTTTTGTGACAATATGACCAAAGGTACTGTCACTTTAAGCGATATAACTTGATAAATCCGCTGATCCACTCTAATGATAGCGGTCTCGTTTTATAAAGGAGATACACAGCTTTGAGATTATATAATGCTTCAATAGATGGCGTTAGTAGTTTTATTTAAATTTAAAAAGTTCCGTTATTTTTCCGACATACTGTGTATAACATGTGGAAGATTATGGATTGTATTATGTGGAAGATTATGCTTTCCTTGAAGATAGGCCATTGATGCTAGACCTTTTCAAGTCCTTGGTCCTAGGCTAGAGTAATGTCTAGTAAATGCCTAGAAAAGCCGCTGAACGGCACTTTTTTTTTCACTGTTTGTTTTCCTCCATTTTTATTTTGTTATTTGTATATACACTCCGTAAAAAAGTTTCCAAATGCTTACTGGCTTAGTGAAAATATGTGCTGCAATTTTTTTATTATAAATCATGATATATATATATATATATATATATATATATATATATATATATATATATATATATATATATATATATATATATATATATATATATATATATATATATATATATATATATATATGTATGTATATATATATATATATATATATATATATATATATATATATATATATATATATATATATATATATATATATATATATATATATATATGTATATATATATATATATATATATATATATATATATATATATATATATATATATATATATATAATTGTTGTTAATCCCATATATCATTTAAAGACTTTTGAATATTGGAAAATAAATTATTAAATTAAAAAACCATTTATTTCCATTTTAATGCTGAATTTACTAAAGCCGAAGGCAAAAAAGTTTCTGAACACCTGTATAGGTGTAAACACAATAACAAATACTTTTGTATACGAAAGTACGCCGTCTACAGCTTGATCCTTCGTTTACATTACACAGTTTTATCTAAATACAATTCATGACTTACTCAATCACTTTAATATTAGGGTTCAATATGGAAATTCAGTGCATCACTCAGAAAGCGATTATTAAAATGCATTGAGAAGGAAAATCATTTCGACAGATTGGAAATATCTTTATAAAGCCATCGTCGAAAAGGGCGACCAGAAGGGCGACCGTCTTATTCAGGGCGACCAGAAACATTAAACATCCAAAAATGTGCAGTCAATAAAGAAGTCAACACCAATCCATATACAAGTGCCACCGAAATTGCAGGTATTCTTAATGAAGATTGTCAAGTATCAGTAAGGCCTCAAACAATACATAATATTGTTGCACGGACGAACGTCTAAGAAGCACTACATAAGTAATCAGAACAAGCAAAAACGCCTAGAGTTTGCTAAAGAGCATTTAAGCAAATTGGAGGGGTTTTGGAAGACTGTTATATTCTCTGACGAAAGCAGATTTCATGTCTCAGGGTCGGATGAAGGGAAAAAAATGTGGCGCAAACCAGCGGAACATTTAAAAATAAATAATATTGTACCGATGGTCAAACATGGGGACTGCGGGGTGTTCATTTAGCTGCAGGAGTTGGAAATTTGCACATAATTGATGGGTAATATATTAAAAAATAATTTAAAGGATAGTGAAATTAAATTGGGTGTAGAAAATACTTTCCTTTTCCAACAAGATAGCGAGTCCAAGCATAGGGGTCAAAAAACACAGGAATGACTGCTGTACCATGCACCTAGACAGCTCCGGGCACCACCCCAATCGCTAGATTTGAACTCTATCGAGCATTTGTGGGACTATATAGGAAGGGAACTTAAAATAAAAAGAATTAAAAACAAACAGCACCGCAGGGAGAAATTTTAATCATATACCCCCAGACGTAATAAAAAAATTAGTTTATTCAATGAAATGGCTGTTATAAAAGTAAGGGTGACCAACAGGCTATTGAAATAAAATTTAAATAATATCTTTGTTCATAAGTTTTGAAAAATAACGTATTCAGAGATTTTTTTTGCATACTTTCGTATTTTGTTTTGAAATTATTGTTGTTTACGTTATAGTTTTATATCTATCGAATATTTTGTGCATATAATAAAGTTGATTGTTACACCAAATTGATTTTTTAAACAATTTTAACACATTTTTCAATTTCATTACAGGTGTTCAGATACTTTATTTTTACCGAGTGTATGCATTCGAAAACCCTTTTCTTATATTTTTTTTCCTTTAATTGGGTTTTTCGCCACTATCTAAAACTCAAAAAATATCAAAAATACCTGTTCTTATTTAAAGAAAGAATCACTGAGTAAAAACAAAAAACCAAACGAAGACAAATTTCTCAGATATTCTTTTTTTGTAATAAATTTGCCTAACGAACAAAATTTTAAAGATATAAAAATGTTATAAAAAATTTTACAAACTATTAACTTTAACGTTTCGGAGGGTACTCTCCCCCCGTTTTCAAAACTAAACTAAAAAATAAATTATATTAATTGGTAATATATAAAGTAACGAGTGAAAGTAAATATATTTTTTTGTATATGTCAACGATACTTACATTGACAACAATAGATTTTCATGACAGTGACATACTACCAAAATATATATATATATATATATATATATATATATATATATATATATATATATATATATATATATATATATAGGTAATGTTTACTGTGTGATTGTTTATTCAAATACAAAACTACTTCATACACAATACAAAACTAAACTAAAAAATAAATTATATTAATTGGTAATATAAATATATAAATTAACGAATGAAAGTAAATATATTTTTTGTATATGTCAACGATACATTGACAACAATATATATATATATATATATATATATATATATATATATATATATATATATATATATATATATATATATATATATATAGGTAATGTTTACTGTGTGATTGTTTATTGTACTGATTGTGTATTCAAATATTTAAATGTGTTTAATTGTATTCTTTAGAATCGGGAACCATATTGAATATAAATCTACCGAAGGCATAGTAATACAGTTATTTTTATTTAAATTAATTATAGCGGTTTCTTTTAATCTTTTGTATTTTGTTACCGATTCTTTTAATACCGTTTTGGAATTATACCAATTGATTTTATGACCCGATTCCCGAAGAAGCTCTAAAGAAAGCTTCTAAAAAACCTTCTTAGAAAGAGCGATTTTAATAAATCTGGAATTTGTCAACACGCATGGGAATCGGGTCATAAAATCAATTGGAATAATTCCAAAACGGTATTAAAAGAATCGGTAACAAAATACAGAAGATTAAAAGAAACCGCTATAATTAATTTAAATAAAAATAACTGTATTGCTATGCCTTCGGTAGATTTAAATTCAATATGGTTCCCGATTCTAAAGAATACAATTAAACACATTTAAATATTTGAATACACAATCAGTACAATAAACAATCACACAGTAAACATTACCTATATATTTTTTTGGTAGTATGTCACTGTCATGAAAATCTATTGTTGTCAATGTATCGTTGACATATACAAAAAAAATATATTTACTTTCATTCGTTAATTTATATATTACCAATTAATATAATTTATTTTTTAGTTTAGTTTTGAAAACGGGGGGGGGGGGGGGGGAGTACCCTCCGAAACGCTAACGTTAAAAGTTTGTAAATTTTTTTATAACATTTTATAACTTTAAAATTTTGTTCGTTAGGCAAATTTATTACAAAAAAGAATCACTGAGAAATTTGTCTCCGTTTGTTTTTTTGTTTTTACTCAGTGATTCTTTCTTTAAATAAGAACAGGTATTTTTGATATTTTTTGAGTTTTAGATAGCGGCGAAAAACCCAAATAAAGGAAAAAAATATATGAACACGCCACAATCATTCAGACATTAACCCTTTTTTTACTTTAGAAAACCACTGGCATCGTTTATCTGAAAAACTTAATTTTATTTAATTTTGAGGTTGGTTGTCATTTGACTTGTTTTGTTATGGTCTTTAGTGAAATGAAGGATAAACAACCGTTTCAAAGTAATAACAGAAATATAGCAGTACGAACTTTTAAGGTATCTATATTTGATTTAACATTTTGTGTGATTTCAGATAATAGTGGGAAAACACTAAAATCGCGCCTAACAATTTGTGCTCAATATTTGTACGTATTTTGAAATGGAAAAAAGGAATGGAGATCTTTAATCTCTTTCACCCATTCAAGAGGTAAATAATAGTTAATTTGATCATGATTAACTTATTTCGCATTATCACATTATAATATATTTTTTAGATAGTTGCAGCAGCATTAAAAATAGCAAGGAAACCACTGTATTATATTAAGATATTTCTTCTCCTGGAACAAGTATACTTGATGAGAAAACCAAAACAACAGACTTACCTGAAGGAAATATAATCGAAGTTCGAAATACCTTGTACAATATATACAAAGAAAGTAAATTATTTAAATATAATGAATACATATTAATTGTTTGCCAGTTGTATCACATATGCCTTTTAATTTTTCACATTTGCAATCATTTTGGCTTTATAATTTATTAGAAAACAGTTCAATCTTGAGCTGACACCTACCTAACTTATATCCAGCACAAATATTTGGCATATCCTACTATTACTGGTAAATAATAAAAGATTTAGGTATTAGCAATAATTATTATAGAACCAGAAATGACTAATTTTTACGAAAAAACATTCCATTACCAAAAATAAATCAGCTTGAGGTATACTTTTATATGCACTCTACATACATATGTGTTGACTAAAACTAGAATATGATAGATATAGCTTAATTTTTAACAGTTTCATAAACTAAAAATACAAGTATAGCACTTAGGAAGCATGTAACTATCAAAAGCCTTAATATGGAGTTAAGAACAAAGGAAATTGTCAGTATGGGTCGTACATCACTCAATACTCTGAAGGAGCTAGGCTTTAAGTGCAAAAGGGATGACAATAGGAGCTGATTAACCGAAAGAAACAATATTTCTTCGCAAATATATGGAAAATCGTAACAGCACATTCATTCGCGCCCAATTATATTACTAGATGAGATCTGGATGTATTCAAAAGGAAACAAAAGACATTTTTGGCAAGACAGTAGTGTTAAAAGTGTCCGTAAACCAAAAGGATATGATGGCAACCGTTTTAATAGTCATTCATGCCGGCTCTTTGAAAATATTTGTTCAGGGTGTACGTTTAGTGTTCGTCTCAAAATCTTTGACTTCGGATTACTATGGTGAAATGAACACCACACTGGAGCGGTAGCTGGTTGGAATGCAGCGCTCGGATGGTTGTTTTTCTTTCTTTCTTCTGTCTGTTTACTTCCTAAATGTTTGTGATTGTTTCTAGGCAAGAGTGTAAAATCCGACAACGAATTATCCCTCAGTCACGCCAGTTAAAGGCTGGGTAAGGCCGGATGCCTTCTGAGAAGTGTTCTATGTTGGTCACTCGCCAGTCGGGAGGCTCCATGATAGACTTATAGATAAGCACATAACCAAGGGTTGATAGCCTGAGTGGGCGGCCCGCCTGGGTTGTCGGTGGTTGATGACCGTGGTTCAAAACCCACGTTAAGCTGTAGGTCCAGTTGCTAAATACCTTTGTAGTTGCTGATGCGTCTCTAACCGTAAATCCTTTCCTTTCCTTTCCTTTTGAAATGAACAACACCATATTTCAAAAATGCATGACGAAACAGCTAATCTCATTTAGAAGAGATCATCCTTAATAGTAATCGATAATGTACCGTACCATAGTGTACTCCAAGAAAAACAGCCCTGCAATTCCTCAAAAGAACAGAAAAGAATATATAGCCTGTACAAAACTAAAACCGTTGCACGTCGCCGTTGCATGACGCTATTAAAGAACAGCAGAAATACCACTACAAAAATTAAATAATAAAAGAATCAAATGGAATGTATTCAATAAATTTCAAATTTAGCGGCTGTGTTCGGTTGGCAGAATTTGCGACGTTATCGGATTTAAAATTTGTCTTGTTGATATTTATTGACACGTTTGGAGGTTATCCCATTTGTACCTAAACGTCTACTTTCATTTTTATCTTGCAATCGAAAACAGTTTCTTTAAGAATTTAAGTCGCGCCTGTAAATTACCAAATCATTTAAATAGTCGTTGTCAAGAATTCGTGGCATCGCTGATACACTACTTTGAACAAGAACCAGACAATAATGGTCCATTGTTACTATTTGCGGCTGTTAGAGACAGGTATGTTAAGTGAATTGCTAATACTTGGATATAGTACTTTATATTGGAAATAGTTGGAGTACTTTTCACAAAAATTGAAAAACAATGAAGTTTTAAAATTGCCTAGAAAACGTAATTTTACTAAAAGCCTTACCAATACTGGAGCTTTGGGTACAAATACTATTCGTGACACCATTTATATCACGTATGAACACAGTAAGTATTCGTAACCTAAGAATTGCAGAGAAGACTGTACTTAAACCCATCGTAAGCATTCACAGTTTGATTATAATTTTTAGGGCAGCATGTAAATTTGAATTCCTTGCATGAGCAATTAAAAGATAAACAACTGTTTGACCGATTCTGTATGTCATTGTGCAACATATTGAAAGAAGTAGGTTTTAAATGGAAAAAAGATCATCCAAAATGAGGTATTATGGAACTTCTCAATGTTGCCCTAAAATTTATAGATTTTTTGAGAGATTATATGAAGGAAAGAAAAAACCGTATTGTACAAATTTGTCTTAAACAGCTCCATGGACTAAAGCTGCCATTCAAGATTGGTTAACTAATAATAATATAGATTTTTTAATCAAAATGCTTAAAACTGAACTATTAAGAATTGTAGCACAGTATGTACCACAACCAAATGTATTATTTTGATATATTTCCTAAGTGAATGCTTTTTAGAAATAAACCAGCATGGAAATATTTAGTAGACAACTTAGCAGAACAATATGGGCAGAAAGTTTTAAGTATTCCACCGTACAACTCCATTTTCAATCCAATTGAACTTATATGAGGAATTGCCAAAAATTACTATAATAAACACATGGATAGACTGTATAAATAACTGTACAAACACACAGCAAGACTGAATAAACATGTGGCATGAGGCACTTCACACTGTTACTCCTGAGATATTGAGATATGGAAGAATACGATCAAGCATACTGAAAAGGAAATAATGAAATGGTATGACAAAGAGCACATACTGGATCGAAAAGAAGTTCTTCCCTTAATTATAAATACTGTAGATGATAGCAGTGATTCCAGCCAGTACTTTTCAGACTCCGATTAATGAAAATAAGTGCATGCAGATGTTTCATTGTTTTTTTTGTTTAGTACTTATATGTTATATATTAATAAATGTCACTGATAATTATATAATATTTTTATTTTAATAACCATTCAAATATTAAAAAATGTTGTCGATGATTTTTGTACGAAGCATTTTACATGTGCTGAATCTATCTAGAGGTATTAAATCAACGACACTTGCAAGACTTTCAACATTTATTATAATTTTGTTACTTACTTTGTAATTTGCATTTAATTTGGAGATATTTTTTAATTATTAAAGTAAAATTGTAAAAATGATTCGCTAAAGTAAGGTTATGGTGTTCAATCGCAATCTGGCAACAGATTGCGTGCTTAATGCCGGGCAACGGTTTTCATTTTGTACAAGCTATATATATATATATATATATATATATATATATATATATATATATATATATATATATATATATATATATATATATATATATATATATATAATGATTATTGTGATTTTACTGCCATAAAATTAGTTTGTGCTAATAAAAATAAAACTCTTGATGGCTATTTAAATGATTTGGCACTTCACAAGCGCGACTCTGACAATTATAACACAGTGGTAGTTCTTAAAAGAACTGTTTTCAATCGTAAGGTAAAAAATTTAAATAAACGTTCACAGACAAATGGGATAACCTCCAAACGTGTCAATAAATATCAAGAAAAATTTAAAACTCGACAACGTCGCATATACTGCCGAATACTGAATCCAGCTCTAAATTTGAAATTTATTAAATACATTATGTATGTAGTGGTGTTTCTGCTGTTCTTCAATAGCGTCATAGATGACGTGCAAGTGTTTTAGTTTTGAACAGGCCAGTGACTACTCGTGATGGAGGGCGTTGGGGCGCCGCCCCTCCAGCATTTATCACAGTAAACAATTTTTCAGGGCAAAACACCACATTTTATTTCCGTTCAGTCTCTTTCCTTTAACTCATTTTAAGATATTATTAAAAATTAAAATCTCCAAATGTAGAAGAACGTCTGTGAACTCATCACAACAAATAATACGAATAAACATTCCATCCTCGCCACAATTTTTACATCGTTGGTCGGACGTTTACCTTCAACGACCGTACGCCACGTCCATTTACCTCGTCGTTGGCATTACATGTTTTGTTGGTTGCCAGAATTCAGGGGTTTAATTGCGTTCTAAAACATGCGATTTGTACGTAGATTCCTTTCGACCGAGGGTCTCGGTAATTAGTTTTAAACGCTGATTTGACAGGTACGGAGCGTGTGATACGTCTCGAGTCGCGTACTTCGTTCGTCTAGCGAATACTTTGTTGATCATTGTGATTTTAATGCCATAGAATTAGTTTGTGCTAATAGATAATAAGGCGAAGACATACTATAATAAACATATTAGTATGTATGGATTTAATGATGAAAAAGTACAAAATATATGGAAAAAAGCATGGGAACAGTGTAATGAAGAAGTGTGGGAAAAGTCTGTAGCACATACGGAGAAATTAATTGAAGACTTGTTTATCCGAGAACAACACATAGTCAATGTTGTTCAGCTGTAATAATCAACGCAAATGAAAGTTCCTCATCTGAATCTGGTGAAGATATATAACTATGTAGTTAATGTGGTTGATTAATAAACTTTTTAGTTTACCTAATTATTTAGGTACAGGAAAAATTATTTTTATTTATGTATTGTTGTATTTATTTTTGTATTATTGTTTTTATGTATTAAGTACTCAGTATTTAACAATATGTTTAAACATCTGTTTTTGTTTGCTTTATATAATTATATGAAATATCTGAAATGATATTTGTAATAAATGTGTAATGCAATTGTTTAAGGACCTGCATATTCCTATCCCTTGGTAACGTTTTCATTATATAAAGCTGGTCTTTACAATAATGTTTATAGAGTAAATTAAATGATGACAATGACCAATAACAAATTAATTTAATTCATTGACTACTTAATTACTACCCTAAAATTTCATGATAAATAGTCCGTACAATTTTAAACGAAAAAAATTCTTCGATCGACCTTTGACATAAAACTTTACAATTTCATGACACACAATAGAAATTTTACGTTAAAATATCGATTTATAACAAGACGTTTTATAATTTCATGTTACAAATATATACAAATGTATCGTGGATTTAAATCATAAACATAAACGCCAGTTTTTCGAGGCACTAATTTGACTAATAATTTTTGATTTGATTCATATGGATAAAAATTAATGACGCACGGGTAATGTTTCGACGGTTCAACTGTACAAAGTGTCGGTAGCAAACTGATAGGACGGTGGGAAGTGCCCTCTTCAATGGGTTTGCCCCTTGTTTGTTAATTTGCACGCGGATATGTTTCAATCTCAAAGGCAGGACGCAAATAAAATGAAATTATATAATTGTGTGTGTACAAACACAGAAAGAAACAAAACCCTTTATAAAAAGCCGTGTCCTTATCGCCGCTGCTGTCTATCGACGGAGCGCGCACAGGCGGCATTTATCTCAAAGGGCAAGTGCAACAACAGATACCTAACGTGCAAACACGAGAAGCGTTTGATCTTGTGCCGCGAATACCGGAATGTATCCCCCGAATAACGAGCGCGTGCGCGTGTTTTCTATTTCACCAATTCACTTGCAGTTAATTTTACTCAATAGATCCAGGCGTTAAGCATTGACAATCTCGTCATTTATTTTTGATATTCGGAAACAAAAATAAACCACAAGATCATAAATCAGGAGTATCCTATATTAAAAGTTCACTGACAAGTTCAAGTAAATAAATTGTTATATGAAGGGCATTTTGGGCCTGATAAAGAAAAGCACCAGATTTTTGAAAAATTATTTTGTATTCTTCAACTTGTAATTCAATACATTCAGACCAACAACGTTTTTAATATCTTCAGTATAATACGATTTTTCCAACTCTGCCAAATACAAAATGTGTAAATAAACTAATGAAAATGATGGCGTAGCGTTTGGTAACACTACGGGCTTCTCCTTTGGAGGGGACTTGCTAACATCCGATGCGTGTTCAGTGCGAGTTGCAGATCTTAAAGTCCTAGAGATGCACTAAAATTGTATTATTTGAGATGAATTTTCGATCTTGGGAATATGAAAAAGTCACAAGCTACATCAATGTTATGTTTACATCACCGATTTGGAAACTGTAGAGTTTTAAGAGTAGTTGTGGTTATAGCTATGTGGCTATGTAGTTGGAACATATCTTAGAACAAGCAATATGATACTTACAGGAGAATTATGAGTATCCCAGGCTATCATTAACCTTAAAAAATCCTACTGATTTTCAATCCATCAAACGGATTATCTGCAGTGGAAAATGGTTTTATTTCAATAATCGTAATGACGTAAAGGAATAGGGCAGTAGGTTATACCCGAGCAACCAATGCTTTCGGTGCCAAGATGAGAAAGACTAGCCAAAAATGCACATGCTGTGTGTTTTATTTACCCCGCAGTCACACTATCATAATTAAATATTATAGCCTGTACCAGTGGCGGCTCGTGGGTTTTTAAAGTGGGAGGGTCTAAAAGAAATTAGTGTTGCTGAAGATTTTTTTTTGCTTTCCCCTTCTTCTTTTTACATTTCGTGCTCTTGAAACCCTATACAGGAGGTAAACCAGGAAAACATTAAAATTTTGTATTGTTGCTACTTACAAGGACAATGGAGGATAGGTTGTTGCTTGTTGCACAGATAAACGAATGAATAACTAGGTACTTATCGTTTCCCGAAGAGTAAACCATTCAAACAGTATATTGTATAGTCTGGTTCAAGATTTTTCGTTGCCTTTCGGTAAAATGTTAATTACCCAAATAAATTTTAATAAAAATATTCCTAGTTTCGTTAAAGGCGCCAGTGTCGGAGTGGTTTAATTTCTGAATAATTTTGGGTACAATAAAATATTGTTAAATAATTATTAAATTGTTATTATTATTATTATGTATGACTAAAACATTGTTTATTGGTTTGTGAATTTTGAATTTATTAGTATAATCAAAATAAATTAATTTATCTATTAGTAGAATAAAAATTACAACTTAAATTTAATTATACATTTAATTCGGTATCACTCTCACTGTCACTTTGAGCTATATTAATAATAAGTGGTTCTATATTATTGGTAAATGATACATAGGAATCTTCTATTGTAATAACATGGTTAATCGAATTTATCCAACTTTCTTTAGGAATACTATCTACAACATTCCTAATTAAGTTGCAGCATTTGCACTTAGAGTCGGAGAAATGTTTTCTGCTCTAACATTGGATTTTACCAAATGCCACATATACTCAATTGGATTAAAAGTACAGTAAGGCGTAAAACCGTATGTCCTATATCGGCAGCAATGGTATCACATACATGTTCCTTTTTAATATTAAATGTATTTAATATTTCCAGAAGATCACATTTTTATATATGTATATTCGAAGTATATATCGTTTTTTAACATATAGATCTGAATTTCCAATTTAGTGCTATTTGCATTAGGAACTTTATTTATTTGGCGGCTATACCCTGTTTGGTCGCCAATATATACAACACAGATTTCTCGTCTTGAGCATGTTCAGTGTTCTAAACTATCTGTCGTTTTCTAAACTATCTGTCTTTTAAGCTGGATGGTGCCTACCCCTGCAGAGGTTATAGCCACAGTCTATTATTGGAGAGATTCTTCTATCAGTCCCTGGAGGATCGTATAGTGTATGCTGCTCAGTTTTTCCTGCTGAAGCTCTGCCGTGGTTTAATTAATTAAGATAAACTCTTCAGTGAGATTCGGTTTTATCCCTCTAATAAACAGCAGAGTTCGGGATACTTTTACCATATCTACCCCTGGCACCAATTTGGCCTCTAATGTACCACTCTTTCGTGCATGCCGAGATCATAACAGATATGTCATTGCCGGGAACGTTTCTGTGTCTTTGATTGATGTTTTTCAATTTTGAGAGAGTGCTGAAAGCTCGTGCGGTGCTTTGGAAATAATTTTTGTAATGATATTAGAATTTTTAATTTTTATATAAATCTTTTTGTACCATTGTTAAGTTCAAATTATTTTTATTATTTCTACTTGTGTTTTGAATTGTCTTTTAATTGGACATTAGCCTGTTAGACAATAAAGCATCATTCATTCATTCATAAGTTATACCTATTTTAATTATTGTAGCTCTTTGTTGTTAGGTTGTAATAAAAATGAAATAAATAGATTGTAAATTTTACAAAATAACCGGTGGATTTGATGCTGCGCTTTTTGTGTGTGCTCTGTATGACCGAGTATTGATATGGTCATTATTATTATGATTTTTAACATTAAAAATAACTTAATGTCTATATATCTTGGAAGGTACTTAATAGAGCTACCTGAAAAACAACAATGTAACATTCGCTCAAAAGAGAATCTCCATAAAAATTTTGAACGTAGTACCTATATACAGAAATCGATTTTTGGGAATGGCATTCGGCTGTTCAATGGTCTGCCAGCAGAGCTTAAAAGTATAAAAAGCTATTTATGTATTCGGAATAATAAATAAAATCGTTTTATTGTTTTTCAAAATATTCTTCGAGATTCGACTTTTGACGCACTACAATTGTATTTTTTGAGCATTTCTTTGCACCAATCTATTTTACCAAAATTTTACTACGGAATAAACATATTACAGAAAAAAATCTCTATTGTTTCTTTTAAGTTATAAATAATTAGTATGGTAGCGTGATACTTGCCCCACCCGTTATTAACGTTTTAGTAAATTATCTCATCAATTAATACATTTCTGTGTTATACATGTAACATTTTTCATTAAAAAACACGTTCATATTTAAAATAAAATGTCCACTGTTTTTTTCGCGCTATCTATAGAGAAATGTTGCCGTATTTCGTTGTCTTTACGGTCACCGAAAACGTTCTTCCATGCTCCACCACACCAACAAAAAGAGAACAAAACCCATCAGGAGTCTCTTGACTTAAAAATCAACTGTTTCAAAAAAAAAACGATAAAGACCGTTCGAGAGTGAAAGAGACGAGAGAAAAAAAAAGACCAACCCAACTGGCTGTCGAGCTTCCTCAAAGCGATCCGTAATTTCCAAGTCGTCCTGTGATCAGCGCGGCCGTTTGACGCCGCTGCTGGCGGTGCCTTTGATGTATCGCCGCGACCGACCTCCAAGGAGGCCCGCATCACCTGTTGCGGAATCAAACAACTAAATACGATTTTCGTCTGGCGGCAGCCAGTAAAAAGTCCACGGAGATATCGAGAGGCTCACGTACGAGGAGAAAATAAAAAATTCAGGGTATCAAATATAAAACGAGCATAAACAACCCTGATAATATTTTCAGGTAAATATATTACTAAGAATTTTATAAACCCGTATTCAAATTACTTACAGTGGTGGACAAAAGTATAGTATTGCCACAGCATATTGTTTTTATAATAAAAATTTACATTTTTAAAATACAAACGTAAAAAAAATAACCAAACGATTATTTTATACCTCCAACCAAAATCTAAATTTTTCACACAGAAATTGTAATCTCAAATAGAATAGATAAAATAAATTTAAAATGATAATGTCAAATCATCATCGTAGTCGAATATTACTATCGCGTAGCCTTCTGATATGTGCATTGGCCGAAGTATCTAGAAAATAAATAATTCTAAATAAAATGGGTCGTAAAGGACAGGAAACTACAGTGACTGAAAGAAAACTAATAGTTAATCTACCTCATGACGGTAAATCATATTGCTAAAATTGCGAACGTAGTGAGAAAAAGTCCTTACACTGTTCGTAGTGTTAACCCTTAATTAGTCACGTCGGGTCTATATGACCCACAAGATTTTTAACCAAACGTTTTTTGACCAAAACTTTCCTGTACAAACTTGTCGATCCATCTAATCTCCTACAAATGAGTGAGCTAGAGACCAGTATGCTGAGAACCGCCGTGCTGAGTGCTCATTTTATAGAATTGAGTTTTTGACCCGAGGTTGTGTTTTCAAAATTTATTATTGACTTAAATTTTTTTTTTTTTATTTGTTCCCCTAAATTTTTATTTATCATTTTTAACTTGGGATCTGTGGCTTTTTTTTAAAGTAAGTACCTAAATATTACTGTTTTTTTACTTTATTATGTACGTAATTTTGGAGGTCCAGTGTTCTAATAGAAATATTTTTGTTGTATTTTCAGAATGGAAGATCGATTCAGAACTGATGATCAGCTTTTAGCGGAGCCCAATGAGGATTCAGCTGAGGAAGATGAGGAAGATGAATCGGTGGATCAAAATGAATGCGAGGAAAGTGATCATGACTCAGATTCTGCCGATGAGTCCGATGAGGATACCCCATATTTGGAATTGGATTCAGCTTATTATTGGTCCAAAGATAAAACAATAAAATGGAACAAAGAAGTTGTACGATCATCAGGTAGAACTGCAAAGCATAATATAATAGCTCATCTTCCTGGTTTTCGCTCAGGCTTTAAAAATTCTGACACAGAAGTAAGTGCATTTAACTTATTTTTTACCGATGAAATAATTGATATGATACTCAACTACTCAAATATGTACATCAGAAATTTAAAAGAGAATTTCAAAAGAAGTCAAAATACTAAAGAGACCGATTCAGATGAACTTAGAGCTGTTCTAGGCTTACTTTTCCTTTCGGGGGCCTATAAAGCTGCTCACTTGAACTACAATGATTTGTGGGGAACAGATGGTCCCCAAGTTTTCTCGCTCACTATGTCAAAACAAAGGTTTCTTTTTCTTCTACGCTGTTTGAGATTTGATGACAAATCTACAAGAGACGAAAGGAAAGAAACAGACAATTTAGCAGCGATGCGTGAGTTGGTAACAACTTTGGGGCAACGTTTCGAAAAAGCATACTCCCCCCACGAATATGTTACCATTGATGAACAATTGGTAGCATTTCGTGGCCGTTGCACTTTCAAGCAATACTTACCTAATAAATCTAATAAGTATGGTATAAAAATATTTTCTATGGTGGACGCTAGAACCTTTTATTTAATAAAATTTGAAGTATATACAGGCAAACAACCGGAGGGTCCATATAGTCAATCAAATTCTGCTGAGTCAATAGTCCTGCGACTCATTGAACCCATTAAAGGTTCAGTCGTCAGGTTCACAAAAGTCGTCAATTGTATAGTAGCCTGTTTGGATTTAACAATATTATGACCCTTGTTTCGTATGTGCAAAAACAACGACAGGCAGTTGTATTGCTCTCCACGCTACACGATGATTCGAATATAGATGAATCAACAGAAGACAAGCAAAAACCCGAAATAATAACTTTCTATAATGAAACAAAAAGAGGGGTTGATTCGAATGATCAATTGTGTGGAAATTATGGAGTTGGTAGAAGGACCAAAAGGTGGCCGCTTTGCTTGTTCTATCACATGTTAAATGTAACGGGAATAAATTCATATATAGCATTTAAGACAAACAACGCCTCTACAGTTGATAAAAACTATTCAAGACGAGTATTTCTTTGCAATCTGGGACATCAATTATTACGGCCATATCTTATCAAAAGAGTTGAAAATCGCTACATTTTTAGAAGTTTGAAAATTCGCATCAAAACTTATTTGGAAGGTCAGGGTGTTGTTCTTCCTGACCCTGTTGATACAATAAACTCGACTGAGCAATCCAAAAAGAAAAAAAGGTGCATTGTTTGTCCAAGCACCAAGGATAATAAGTATTCAACATTTTGTAAGAATTGTAAAAGTGCAGTTTATAAAAAACATTCCAATATTATTTGTCAAAATTGTACCTAATTTCGCTTATATATTTTGAATTTTAGTTTTTATTTTTAATTTAAATTGTTTCAGAATACTTCAAAAATATGTTTGTTTTAAAAAATATTCTTTTGTTATACAAATTTTTCCCAATTTTAATTTTTTTTCTCGAAGTTTTCAAAAAATATAATTTTTTTTTATACATCCAAATATATCGTCCAAACGTCCAAATATATTATATTCTACTTAAAAAAATGTTGAAAAGAAAAGAAAAATTATAAAAAAGTTGAAAAATATTGACTGCAATAGTCGCCCTATGTGTTTAAATAATTCGGGTCATAATGAACCGACTAAAATCAATAACTTTTGTTTTTTTTTATATATATATATATATATATATATATATATATATATATATATATATATATATATATATATATATATATATCTAGTTTATATCTTATATTTTATATAAGATATTTTATACAAGATAGTTTATATCTTATATTTTTACTTCTTTGTAACAAATAAATGTAAATTTAAAAGAATATCTCGTTTTATTTGTTTTTATCAGCCCTAAAAGTGATTAAAAAAAAATATATTTTTGACCCGACGTGACTATGAATGTAACTTTCTTTAGGTGACTAATTAAGGGTTAAAAAAGATTCTCATACCTCAGCGTCGGAAATTACTTCAATGATTAGAGAACAGGATAATAACGATATTAGTGCTAAAACTGTATGGAGAGTTCCGCATCCTGCTGGTTATAGAGCAAGGGTTGCCAGAAAGAAACCGTACAACAAAATCAACCAAAAAAAGCGCTTGCAGTTTGCAAACCAGTATGTTGATAAAACTGATAAGTTTTGGGAGACAGTAATATTTTCGATCTCTTGTCTGAAGGAAGCAAAACACAGAACTTGAGTTAAAGAATTTACATCAAACAGTTAAGCATGGAGGTGGAAGTATCCTAGTGTGAGGATATATGGCTGCAAGAGGCGCCGTAAATCTTGTCTTCTTTGATGGAATAATAAACAAACCCGTTTATTTAAATATTTTAAAAAACAATCTACGACAAAGTGCTGAAAAGCTGAATATTGTCAACAGTTTCTATTTTCAACAAGACAACGATCAAAAACATACAGCTTATGTAGTAAAACAGTGGATAGCTAATAACGTGCGACATCAGTTAAACACCCCTCCACAACCACCTGACCTGAATCCTATAGAAAATCTGTGGACTGAACTAGGGAAGTGGATCAGAAAACATCATATTTCAAGGAAAAGTCAATTGAAGGAAATTCTTCTACGAGAATGGACGTCCTTAGGGCAAAAAATTACTCAAAAACTAGTTCACTCCATGCTAAACCGTCTAAGGGCCGGTTCTACAATGCAAGAATATAACAGGTATAAGCTGTACTTGGAATAAACCCCCGTTACGGAATATACCCCGTTTCAAATTTATTTTAAGTATAGCTTATACCTGGTATATTCTTGCATTGTAGAACCGACCTTAAGAGAAGTTATCAAGAGAAAAGGACTTCCTACAAAAGATTAATTTTGTATATGGTTCTTTCATTAGGTGACTGGGCTAATACTTTTGTCCAGTCAACATTATATGCCGGCCGTGGTGGTCTGGTGGGTTAGTCGCCTGCCTGGCAATCCAAAGGTAGCTGGTTCGATTCCAGCGCTCGGATGGGCGTTTTCCTTTAATTCTTCCGTCCATCTTATTTCATACCCTACACACACAATTATATACACTCACATACACGCACACGCCCACACATTTCCACACCTAAATGTCTGTGATTGTTTCTAGGCAAGAGTGTAAAATCCGACAACAGATTACCCCTCAGTCACGCCAGTTAAAGGCTGGGCAAGGCCGGATGCTTTCTGAGAAGTGTTCTACGTTGTCACTCGCCAGTCGGTAGACTTCTTGATAGACTTATGGGTAGGCACATAACCAAGGGTTGATAGCTTGAGGGGAGTGCAAGCCTGGGTTTGTCGGTAGCTGATGACCGTGGTTCAGAACCCACGTTAAACTGTAGGTCGCTAAATAGCCTTACATGCTGATGCGCTTCTAACCGAAAATCCTTTCCGTTCCTTTCAACATTATATTGACATTATATTCATTTTAAATTTACTATATCTATTTCATTTGAGTGAGTCTAACCATTATTTTTTTCATAAAATTTAGATTTTAGTTGAAGGTATAAAATAAACAACTAGAAATATATATTTTATATATATATATATATATATATATATATATATATATATATATATATATATATATATATATATATTCAATATATATGCAGTGTTAGAATTCTTTGGAATGCATCCAAGGAGAAAGGTATGGGTTGTTGACTGTGGACTGGTGGGATGACTGTGGGATGAAGGGATGGGTGGGGTCCATGCCATGGGGAATTACAAAGGGAATCGAACAACTGCCTTTACGCTGGAAAAAAGTGTCAGAAAATGATGGAAATTATTCTGTTGACTAGTATTTCAGATTTATTTAATAATAAATGTTTTTCGCCAGCAACAACAATTTTATATTGCTCATTTTCTTGCTTGGTTGATCGTCTCTTGATAGAGAATAGAACTTCTCTTATAAACATTATAAATAATACGGAGGCCGATTCGGTTGGAGGCAAAATTTGAAGAAGATCAAGGCTCACTGACGGGGTATAGCACGACAGGACCAATTAATAATACCAATTCTTCTATTGGACCCCTCGGTGTGAAACACAAAACTCAAAGAGATTTACCACTAAACACCAAATCACTTTCATAATCAAGGGAAGATTCGATGGACTCGCGATGAGAATTGGACTATGAACTTTTTTTTAATTCTTCTTTTGGAACCTTTGATGTGAAAGACTAAACTCAAAGTGATTTACCACTAAACACTAAATCACATCACAATTTAATCTGATCGAATCATCTCCTAGTGATGCCAACATGTTTAGCGAAACGTGCGTCGAGAAGTGATTTTTTAAAGTTTAGATTAACAGTAGTTGATAAATAAAATGTTTTGGTACAATTTCGTTTTCTCAATAACTAATCTGGATACCCTCGTGGAGTTTCGGTTTTTGATTGTCGTATCCTTATCTTAATAACTTATAAACGGATTTCAAATAAACAAAAATCTATATACTTAGATTTATCCTTTCACCGATAATCAGCCATCAATCACAGGTACAATTTCCTGTATGTATTTAACCATTAAAATATCCGCCGTTATTTATCAGCTGGCAAATAAGTTCGTTCAGATTTGTAGAGTAACATAAAATAAAATATCCTTGTTTGTGCTAACCATTGCTATTTATGAGCTATTACCATATTTTCGATAACTTTACCACGCCATGCTCGAAAAACCAATACAGGTACTTCGACAGGACAAAGCTTTTCATTAGTGAAAAGGATTTTCCTGTGCCATTCGTTCGCATCCCGCTCAAGTAGCACCTTCCTTCTCGTGGGTCTTACAAGGTCCGTCTCACGGAAAACAGGACTTTTTAAACATAGCTATTTCTAATGGCGCCATCTTTTGACCCGGCAAGCGTTGGAAAGGTCCATTCTTCACCGACGTTCTGATAAAATTTCATGATTCGGATCATTGGAAGCCAAGTTATCGCGATTAAAGTGTCAGTGTGTTTGTACCATCGGTCGAAAAATGAACTTCAAACAAACAGTGAATATTAAATTTTGTTTTAAAATTGGTAAAACATTCACCGAAACGTTTGAATTCAAGAAAAAAGTATATATCACAGTAAACAATTTTTCAGAGCAAAACACCATATTTTATTTATGTTCAGTTTTTCAACTCATTTTAAGATATTATTAAAAATTAAAATCTCCAAATGTAGAAGAATGTCTGTCGATCCATCACACTAAATAATGCGGATGAAAATTCCATCCTCTCGCCACAATTTTTAAATCGCTGTCTGCTATGCTAAAACATGCAATTTGGACGTAGATTCCCTGCGACCGAGCGTATCGGTAATTAGTTTTAAACGCTGATTTGACGGGGACGGAGCGTTTGACATGTCTCGCGTCGCATATTTCGTTCGCCTCGCGAATACTAGTTTTGATTTGGGATTTGCTACGTGTGTACAGTACTGTTTAAATATAAATATTTTAAAATATATTAAAAAAAAATCCTGGTTCACTACCTGTATAGGGTTTCAATAGCACGAAAAGAAAAAAAGGGGGAAGGGAAAAGCAAAAAAAAATTCTTCAGCACTACTATTTTCTTCTACGCCCTCCGACTTTAAAAACCCACGAGCCGCTAATGGGTGAGGATTGTTTATACCGTGCCAGAGTCCACGAGTGGTTTAAACGATTCAAAGAAGATCGTGAAGACATCAAGGACGACGAACATCCTGGTACGAAAAATTTTAAACAGCCCTACCTTCAGGAGTCAATTCAAAATTCTTCGCCTAGGTCGTGTGATATAACTCATCTGGATTATTTTCTTTGAGGTTACGTGAAGTCTCAAGTCTACGCGGATAAGCAAGCTTCGATTGAGGCCTTGGAAGCAAACATTATGTGTATTAGTGACCACATTCCGGGCATTATTCTCGAACAAGTAATCGACAATTGGTACTTGAGAATGAACCAACTAAGGCGTAGCCGCGGCCAACATTCGTGTGAAATAATCCTCAGAAAATAAATGGTATCGATTGTTCTTTCGGTTCATAATAATAGTTTTCATCATCGCATTCAATTTTATGTTTTATTTCAAAATATTTTTCTGAACCTCACGATGAATCACCCTTTATTTGACTCCTATATACAAGGTGACACAAAAAAATGGAAACTTTTTAACAATCTAATAAAACCAAAAGTGATGGAAGAAAAATATTTTATGCATAATAATTGAAACCTTAAAATTTGCCATTTAAAAAAGATAAGAAACAAGTCCTTTAGATGCCGTCGTCCTGTACGAATGCATTCTTGAAATCTGCTGTTGAGATTCTCATTGACCGCTGCAACATCTCAGCTGGGATACTATGAATTTCATCCTGAATTCTCTGTTTTAACTCATACAGAGTTTTTGGTCGAGTTGTGTACACTTTACTCTTGAGATAGCCCCACAAGGAAAAATCACAAACGAACAAATCACGCGATCTAGGGGGCACAAGAACGTAACCGTACAGCTTCTATTCATTGCCGTGCAGTGAATAATGATGTTCCATCGTGTTGAAACTAGGTTTTTTGAACGTGTGGAAAATTATTTAATTCAGGTGTAACGAAAAATTGTAACATCTCTACGTAACGGTCCGCATTAACAGTTACTGTGATTCCCTGTTTATTTAAAAAAAAAAAGGTCCGATGATTCCATGTAATGAAGCAGCACACCATACTGTCACCTTACTAGCGTATAAAGGGCGCTCATGAACTTCATTAGGGTTTGGGTCTGTCCAGTAACGATAGTTCTGCTTATTCACGTAACCTGCGAGATGAAAATGGGCCTCATCTGTCATCCACAACTTGCTTAGAAATTCATCGTCATTGTTAATGTTTGTTATCATTCAGTTGTTGTACTATCTGCAGCTTGTATGGATGAAATTTCAAATCTAAATGAAGAATTCTGCCAACACTCTCCCGGGACATTTCAACCGCAGCTGCTTGCTTACGAATTGAACGTCGTGGGCTCCATAAGACATACTCACGTACAACATCAATGTTCTGTGGAGTACGAGCACTTCTTGGTCGTCCTATTGGTTTCTTCTTTAAGGCAGATCCTTCAGGCAGTCTCTTCAAAGTTATTAACCCAACTTTTTATCGCGTGTTTTGATGGGACGGCACTATGACGTCCTAAGTTGTAAAAACGTCGGAACTCCCTCTGCGCAGCTTCCAAGCTAGCACTGTTTTTATAAAACATTTTTAAGTCTAACACGCGCTGTTGCCCATTCCATTGATCCATGTTTACTAAAATGGCAGTGTTTACTTACTCAAGGTCACTATCCCGCAGTGCTACCACCTGCTCATGGCTACCACTACGCATTTCAAAACTCCCGTTATTCTGTGTCACCCTGTATTTCGTGTTAGTTGTAAAGATACGAAAATGCATTGATGACTTTATCGTCTCGAAGCTGGTGAGCTTCTGTTATCAGGAAATTCACAGAAAGATGGTAAAGGTTATTGATGCAAACGAAGAATATTTCTCTTATTAATATACTTTTGTTTGTTTTAAAATTTAAAACTTTTTTTGGTCCCTAAAATATAAAGGGTTGTTGCCGTGTATTCTTTCATTTCGTTTTTTTAACATTTAAAGAAAATAATGGAGAATATTTTAATTTTATTTAATATGATTTTTATGAATATAAATATGAATTCTGTAAAAAAAAAATCATTTGTACACCTAAGACAATACACCGAAATTATTATTTACCACTACTTGTATCATATTTATCGTCACTTGTTGCGGAATTACAGAGTAAATAAGATTTCCATTGGAGAACGTACTTTTGATATGCGGTTGTTATTGGCGGCGACATCAAAGGCAGCGATATCGGAAAATTTAAACGCTTTTATGTATAAAGGAGAATTTAGTGGATGCTACGGAGAGGATGTCGGCTGCTTTGATCTGTTGACGTTTAATTTGCACGGCCTTGACACTGAATTATCGAGGTATATCTGTGCGAGTGTATGTGGCAGGCGTTCAGTCCGTAACATACTGGATTAGCAACTATATTGATGCGGTTTTTCTAGGAAGAAATTCAAATGTTATTTTTCTTTTCACTTCACAATACACAATATTATTATCCCCCCAGGTTTAAGATTTTTTTTGCGATTCCCAACAAAAATGTTAAATTCTCTTTATTTTCAATCAGTTTACTTGGGCTATATCACGATGTTAAGATTTCGTACAGTTTTGTAAAAGTTTATACTTAGATAAAACAAGTTTATAGTTGAAAAAATGACTTTATTCTTCCGTATATTCTCCCTTAAGCTCAATACATTTTTTCCAGCGGTTCTCCAATTCATTTATTCCATCTCTGAAATGATTTCTTGGAAGTCCTTCAAAATACTCATCTGCGGCTGCAATAACTTTTTTATTTGCTGAAAACGCTTACCACGTAGGATTTTGCAAAATGCCTTTTGCGTCCCAAAAAGTTGATGTGATGATAACTTTTTTGGCCGATTTTAACCACTTTGCCTGTTGGTGCTGTAGCTGAATAACCGGGCTCGGTCCACTCTGCGGTTTATTGTCGCAGTTCAGAATTAAAGTGGTAAACCAAAGTCTCATCCACAGTTACAAAACGACGTTTAAAATCTACTTTATTCTTTCAAAAAAAACTAAATGTGTTGAGTCTAAAGTTTTAAATCTAAAGTATATTTTAAAATGTTAAATCTAAAGTTTTACATAAAGTAGTTTTTGATAAGAATTTAATAAATGCGGCACCCATGTTGAACATAGCTTTCTCAAGTCCAATTTCGTCTCGAAATATGAAACACCCGTTCAGTTGAGATGTCCATGGCCTTAGCAATTTCACTCAAAGTCAATTGTCTGTCATCCATAACCGTATCAGGTATAAAATTAATTATTTGTTCAGTGGTTGCACATATTGGACGTCCAGAATGAGGATCATCATGCAGGCTTGTATGACCACGTTGAAATTCACCTGCCCACTTATAAACCAATGTTTTTGAAAGAGCAGTCTCGTCTAATTCATTTTTCATTTCACTATGAATTTCCACTGCCTTTAAAACTTTTTACAAAGAATTTAATCACTGCACAATTTCAATATTTCCTATTTTAAAAAAATAACACTGACATGTTTACTTTAAGCTGCTGTTTTTGTACAAATGAACTGACAGATCGACTTGAAACTTCACATATGTTTATATGAACAATGAAACTTCAAAATGTGGTCGATTATATAGTTCTTTTACTGCTCTATAGGTGTCGCGCCGCGAACATTTTTGAATTAGCCTAGTAATCTCACTAGAGTTACTTTTTACAAATGATGACGGTTAAATGAATTTGTTGATTAGATTGTTAGTTAGATTTTCCGGAGGCAGCCGTGATGAAATCTCTCGAATTGTTTTATTTGCTTCCGATATAGGACCCCGAATTCAGCCCCATACAGAGGAGTTGGAATTACAGTGGCATTGTAAACGCTAATTTCTGTGTATTCCTTTAAGCCTTGGTTACTTTTTACTAATACAATTCTACTGTTGAGTTTGTTTGTGGCAATTAACTAATATATAAATATATATATATATATATATATATATATATATATATATATATATATATATATATATATATATATATATATATATATATATATATATATATATATATATATATATATATAAATATATATATATATATATATATATATATATATATATATATATATATATATATATATATAAATATATAAAATATATATATATATATATATATATATATATATATATATATATATATAAATATATAAAATATATATATATATATATATATATATATATATATATATATATATATATATATATATATATATATATATATATATATATATATAAATATATAAAATATATATATATATATATATATATATATATATATATATATATATAAATATATAAAATATATATATATATATATATATATATATATATATATATATATATATATATATATATATATATATATATATATATATATATATATCATCATCATTCAGCCATTATCGATCCACTGCAGGATGAAGGCCTCCCCAGCATGCTTCCAATTCGCACGGTTCTGAGCTTTCCTCTGCCATTCGGGTCCAATATAATTGATGATGTCATCCGTCCATCGTGTTTTCGACCTTCTTCGCGGGCGTTTATGATCAAACGGTATCCATTCCAGAATTGCTTTGATCCATCTGTCGTCGCATCGTCTATGACGTCATCTGATCTGCCCACTTCCATTTCAATTCTTTCGCCCTTCCAATGATGTCACATACCTTCGTTTGTTCTCTGATCCATATGCAGGTCTTTCTGTCCCGCTTTGTAATGCCAAGCATACACCTTTCAATTCCCCTCCGTGCAACCCGAAGTTTTTGAACTGATTGTGATGTGACTGTCCATCTTTCACTTCCATATGTCAAAACAACCAGCACGCACTGATTAAAAACCTTTCTCTTCAGACAAAGTGGGAGTTTGTTCTTAAATACTATATTGAAAAATGCCTTCCAGCCACACGTGACCCACCGTTCCACCTCCCGGGCGGTATCACCCTCCATTGAAATCCTTGGCCCAAGATATATATAGTGGTCCACAAGCTCTAAATCACTTCTTAAAATAGAAATTCTTCTGTTGACAGCAAATTTGTTAAACATAACCTGGCTCTTTTTTAGGTTTATTTTCAAACCAAATGGTTCTCCCGCCCTTTGCAGCTCTCGTTTGTGTTCTTGTAGCTCATCTGGGTCTTGTGAAAGGAGAACGATATCATCCGTGAATCTAAGATGGCTTAGATATGCACAACTGACTTTTATTCCCTACTGTTCCCAATCCAGATCACGAAATACCTCTTCAAGACAGGCTGAGAAAAGTACAGGCAATACTGGGTCACCCTGCCGTACACCACGGTCTACGTTGATTTTTACTTCAAAGTCATCCATGTGAAGTGTAGCTGTAGCTGACTCATATATGGATCTCAGTAGATTCACATAGGCTCTGTCTATCCCTTGGTTAAGCAATGCCTCCATTATGGCCTGCGTTGATACTGAATCAAATGCCTTTTTATGGTCAATAAAAGCCAAACACCGTGGCATGGTGTATTCATACCAACCTGGATATGGTCCATTGTACTAAATCCACTTCTCCACAGAAGTGGAAATATATATATATATATATATATATATATATATATATATATATATATATATAT
Source organism: Cosmopolites sordidus (assembly GCA_031761425.1). Lineage (NCBI taxonomy): Eukaryota > Metazoa > Arthropoda > Insecta > Coleoptera > Curculionidae > Cosmopolites > Cosmopolites sordidus. The sequence continues at coordinate 107,019 of JARFXV010001204.1, forward strand.
ATATATATATATATATATATTGGAAGAGCAAAGCAATTGTAATGGAGATGGGCAGGCCATATAGCGAGGCGATGGGATGGACCAAGGCAATCCTGGAGTAGATTCCGTTTGATCGCAAACGTCCGCGAAAAAGACCGAAAGCCCGATGGATTGATGACATCGTTAAGTATATTGGACCCGAGTAGCAGAGGAAAGCCGGAGCATGTTATCGTAAAAGATGAAGTTTGTGTCTTCGAAGACTGGTAAGAATCAATTTAAAAATTTGTGTGACTTCCAACTCAGGGTACATTTGCCAAGTTCACATCTGCTGATTTAAACTAAACAGAATAACTGATTTGTAAACCACTTCTGACAAACACGTTCGAAGAGAGTGTCCTTGATTTTTACTTTCGACCATCACTCATCACTTGAAAAAAAAATAAATAAATACATTTTTTTTATTTTTACCAATTAGAATGATAAATAAATCAGATGACGTGAATTAGAATATCCTACACAATTAAAAGATTTGCAGAATTTCAATGCTACAAAGACGTAAATAATGTTATAGGAAAATATTGTACGACAAATTTAATGGCATATTAACAACAAATAGATGGCATTACATCGCAAAACCAAAGTGTTATCTCCTTCACACCAACGGTCTGACCCTTTATACCCCCTCCAGTTTCTTATTTCCGACGGTATTTTTTCTCAATACCACTATAGTGGAGTGAATTGTTGGAAAGAAATCTTGAAAAATATAATAATCATAATTTGAATAATATAATTATAACCTAAAACGGTATATCTGCCATTGCTAAATGTCCAAAAGCGTAATATGTAATTTTTGATATTGTTTAGTTATGTTGCAAATGATACGATGAATTTATGTGTAGGGTGCGCTGCGAACAACATTGCTGACACCAATTGTGGTGAAAAAATTAAATTACTTCCTTAATTTTAGGATATTTAAAGTACAGTTAGTACTACAAAAATATACGAAGGTCTATTAACGTCTCCTACCGAACAGTACTGAATGTCAGACCGCTGATTTACACGTGTAAAATTTTGATGTTTGACAGAAGGAATTTCAGCGAGTATTTAGGAAAAAAATGTGTTATTTAGTCGGTTTTTAAACGTTATTAAACATTGAAAATTGCAAAAAATAAGAAGCAGTTTCATTTTCGAAATGGCAATGCTTCAACGAGGTAAAATCAGATATGTGTGATATATGTGTACGGTGAAGATGCCATTGAGCCGGTCGAGGCTGATAGTAACGAAATAGTGGCGCTAATTAAAAGTACATTGACTTAAAAGTCTAGTGATCGGGGAAACCCTTGTTATCAACCAGTGTCAAGGCTGTGTCTGTTTCTGCTTGTGATTCTCTATTGAAGCATAATGAAATCAATCCATTTTTAAAGCGGATAATTTACAGGTGATGAAAAACAGATTGTGTATAATAATGTTATGTGCAAGAGATCCTGTTGTATGTGTGGAGATACCCCTTCAACCAGTACAAAAGCCAGTTTACATCCGAGAAGGTTACGCTATGCATTTGATGGAAATGGAAGAAAATTGTTTATTTTGAACTGCTACCTGAAATCCAAACCATTAATTGGGAGAAAAACTGTCTACAACTGGTGGTTTAATATGAGCAATCAAACAGGTGCAGCTTGAATTAGCCAACACAAAGGGCATTGCGTTCCATCGAAACAATGCAGACATAAACTTTTTACAACTTTACAGGGATATTTTGGTCCATTAACCGTACTTCCCCAATCTTGTGCCATCCAACTACCATTAATTTAGAATGCTCCAAAACTTAGTATGGTAAAAACTTTGTTTCCTTGGAAGACTTGAAAAATAAACTGGATCAGTTCTTTACCTAGAATGCTGCTTATGCAGCTATTGGAGAGATGAGAAAGGTCATCATCAATTAAATTGTTTTTCTATCAAAAAAAAAAATGGGACGGACTTTTGCATTAGATAATAGAACTTACATGTAATTTAAGATGCTCTGAAATCAATGCCTACAAAGTGACAAGTTCAATTAAGGAAATAGGTAACTAACAATCACCCAGTACCACATCTTTCATTCCCACTATTTTTAATATATTAATATTTTTCCATAAAGAAATAATTGTTTATTGTGAGTTTAGCATATATTATCATTGTTAGTGTCAAAATATTCTTAATATTTAATAATACAATAAAAATGGATGAAAAAAACAATATTATAAGTAAATAACAAGTAAATAACAAGTATTTACATATATGATACCCAAACATCAAATCATATATACAACAAATATACAATACATTTATATGTATATGTGATAATACAGAATACAATGTTTTTAACAAGAAAAAAAAACAAAATCAGAAGGGCTAATATTATTCCAGTAACATTATTATTCAGCTAATATTATTCCACCATTAAGGATTTCTGTTGGGTATCCTAAATTAATAATTCCAAGATATCTAAGAACACTTTCAAAATGTATTTGCAATGTTAGGTTCTTCAGAAGATATAACAAAACTGTTACTCCATATCATACATTATCAGTCCGTTATTATGCACATTCTTTAAAAAAGTTAATTATTATAAATGTTCCAAATATAACTTTTATCTGATGTCAATTTAAATGCTGCAAAAATAGTATAAAAATACTATCTTAGTAGTAAATAGCGTAAAAATACTATATTTTATAGTAAAAGTTTGTATAATCGTAAACAAGTAAAAGGTAGAACATCTATAGAATGTATCGCATTATATAACCATAAATAATTTTATAAAATTCAAGCATTAAATGAATTAGAATTCATTAAATAAAAAACAATTATGAAACTACTGCTGATCATTCGAGTCAAAATATGTGCATATATCGATACTACATTTTAAATCCTAGAGTTAATATAATAAGAATAATCAAAATGATGTACCAAAATAAACTTATTACTAAACAATTATAAGTAATACTACTACTATTAATGAGAGCTCAACATGAAGTAATCTGTAAAAGAACTATCCAAAGAAAGGTTTCGATTAAGTGTTATAATTGGTAATAATTGTCGAAAAATATTTACTACCATCTAGTTTTTCAATTTTACTAAAATAAAGAATAGTATTATTCAATAATTAAAATATATCTTCAATTTTAAGTAATGCAAACGTTTATGTTCATTAAATCTGCATCTGTCATTATCACCATCTTACAATAACAATAAATATAACCTAATAGTTTAAATTTTAGAAATATGAATAAAGTCTTACCTTACGATGAACGAAATTGTTTTTGTACAAAACTCAGTGATGATTTATGTTATTCTTGTACACCAAACATAAACATAACACATATTTTGAAACAACTTGAACACTATTAATAATAACAAAGTTTATAGAAACAATATATTATGTATTGCGAATGAAGGCGAAATATTTTGGAGGCACTTTTTCAAAAAACCAAAACGAAATCGTCATCGGAAAAATAAAAAAAAAGTTAACTCGTGAAAAACTAAACCTTAGCTTCCACAACTCACTTCATTAAATCTCACTCCACCTGGAAGCCAACTGTTGAACTAATCAGGAAATAGAAATATAAAACGGATTTTTTTCCAAACTGACAGCAAGAAGGATTTAAAAATTGTATTTCTTTTAATATCCTAAAAATCAATCAGAGTGTATCAGAGAGTTTGTAAAATTATTCATTATTGGTTGTTATAATGCTGTTAATTTTTGAAATATTATTTAAATTCATTTTCTGTATAGTATCTTTAAATCCCCGTTTCTATACTCTATACTCCCTGGCACTCTTATTCTAACCCAATTTTCTGTTTGGATTTATTTGTTTATCTTGGGATGGTTCAAAATGTATACGTAGGGTTAAGCAAATTAAACTTTATACAAAGTATTAAATTCTATTATTAATAAATAATGGCAGTAAGAGGTTGCGACCATTTTCAATCATTTAAAGATGAACCCAGCAATATGAAAACTTTGTGCTGGTTACACGCCGTTTTTGTTGTTGGCTCAAATTTTAGATATCGTCAAAGTAAGGTACAGCATTTAGCTTGTAATTCCTTTTTATAAAAATATTCTTATTCAGAAAAAGAGTTGTATTTGTTTTAGCTTCATTATATAAAATGTAGGGTAAACTGTTTAATTAACGATATATCAAAAAGATAATGGGATTTTCTGAACTTTACAATATTGCAGGTAATAAATTCATTTTGTCATACCTGTAAAAACCGTGGTCCATATGTACATGCCTGTTTTGATTGTGTTTATTTTGGATGTCATACACATATTCGAGAACATAGCAAAGAAGAAATGCACAATTGGTCCTTAGAACTGAATTATGGACAACTTTACTGTACAAGTTGTGAGGATTATGTTTATGATAATGCCTTAGATAAAATTAGTTTGAAGAACCGAATGAAATGTGGAAGTTTTAAGAAAAGGTACCAAACAAAATTAGATTTGTTAGATTTATACTTATATCTGTTTTAGATTGTTTGAATGTATTTCTTGGAATCCCTCAGATGAAGAAAAGGAACTTCTATTACACCGAAGTAAAAAAATTTGTATTACTCCAGAATCTACAATTGGTTTAAGGGGTTTAATTAACTTAGGTTCTACATGTTTTATGAATAGTATTATACAAGCTTTGATGCATACACCACTGTTAAGAGATTATTTTATATCAGAGCAGCATTCCTGTAGGGCCCCACCGGGGTCCTGTTTGATGTGTGAAATATCAAAGCTCTTCCAGGTTTGATTTAATCATTTTTCTCCATTTGAATACCCTTTTTTTTGTAAGTGGAAATTATGTTTAAGGAATTTTACAATGGAGACAGAATACCTCTAGCACTGCACAACCTTTTATATTTAATATGGACTAATGCAACTCACTTAAGTGGTTTCAAGCAACAGGATGCTCATGAATTTTTCATTGTCACACTGAATCTTTTGCATCAGCATTGTTCTGCCACCGTGGCGCATCCAAGCCATGGTCATGTAACTGGAAAATGTTCTTGTATTGTACATCAAATTTTTACAGGCAGCTTACAGAGTGATGTTGTTTGTCAGAATTGCAAGTATGTATAATTTTTAAGGTATTTATATTAATTATTCGTGGTATTACTTTTTTACATGCAAGTAAAAAAAAAAGAAATGTGATAATTGATATGTTTTTATTTTGGAACAACATGCAATTCAAAATATTTTTTTACTACAAGTATCCCTCACCATAAAGTTTAAAATTGATGTTAGACCTATAACCTGGTTACAATTACAGCTTAAATGTCGACTTTATCTGATCATGTCCATAATGTTACAATATTCCTATAACACAATATATAATAATAAGTGACAAAAAAAACATTTGCTGAAAGACCATTGGCATCTTTAAAATCCATAGAGCAATTTTGATTTCATAAGGTGGAGCTTTTTTTCTTCATTTAATAAATAATGTAATTAGCAAATATTTTTTTATTTATGCTATATTAAGTGCCTACAAATAAATGAGTAAATTGTCTTCTTCCTGTTACAGTACACCTTTTCAGAGAGCCTTGACCTTCTTCAATCTTTGCCACCCAATCAAATCGATTCCCAGTAACCCTACCACTATGTATTTGGTTTACCTGTCTCTGTGTTCCCCCTATTTGTCCTTTCACGAGTTTTCTTGGTATTTAGCTTTCTGGTCACGTATCTCGCCTTTTTGAGTCAGTGAACCCCCAAATAGTACAATATTCAGATCTTTGTATGATTGCTTAAGTTTGAGATTATATCTGATCCTCTAATTTCCATTATCATTTACAGCAACAAAAATTGTTTATGAATATTATTCTTTCAAATACTGAATCTATTTTATCTTGTGATGGTCTACGTCTTGCAGCCATAAGTTAGTACTGGCGGAATGTTTTGGTTTATTTTATAGAGCATAACTTTCATGTTCCTTTGATAATTTTATATCTTAGAATATACTGCAGGGCATAAGTAGTTTTGTTAAATAACTTCTGGTAAAGTTAAAAAGACATTGATGATGTATCTCTTTTTTGGAGCATCATGTATAATCTTTTTTTTTCTAATAAAAAGTTCAATATAACTATCAACTTATTGGGCAACTGTTGTTTGGGCATATATTCTATGTTGCATATACATTGTATTTATTTCATCTAGGAGATTCACACTGTATTAATAGTTGCATATATAATTATTGGACCTGTTTTTTTTTTTAAACATAATTTTTTAGTTGCTTTGTTGTGAATGGATATTTACGGTAAACTATCAGTTGATATTAGAGGCTACAAATTTGGTGTATGGTGTGGTCACTGGTGATTAAACTTGGGTATATTTGTATAAGCGCATGTCAACTTAATGTTTAATATATTTTAGATGCGTCAAAATGTTAGACACACCCTCAGTTTTATTGGAAAGGAGAAAGTTAATAATAGGAATAGATAAACAAACAGTATAATATTTTGTGATCTTTCCACCAAGTTCTATCAAAACAAAAATTATTTTTGGTAATAAATGATACAACTGTTTTCATGTTTGTTGTGGAATTTATTCTCATCAAGCCGAAAAAGCACTTTTCAAATCTTCCATATTTCTAAATTCACTTATATTATTAAAAGATAATTGTTCTAATACATTTTTATATTCTTGAGGGTGAATTCTATAAGAAACACTAAGATATTACTTCCTCCTTCCAGTTGCCGTCTCGGAAAAATGTTTGCTCCCTCACTAAGATCATGAAAATAAAAGGAAAAACCATCAGGCGCATCCAAATTGATTTTTTTCGCCCGAAAAAGATTTGCTTTAACTGTTCAGTTCATGACCTTTTCGCCCATTTGCGAGTATTTAATGTTGGTTTCCATTTCAATTTGTTCAGACTTTTTCAATAATCTAATTATTAATAATCTTAATAATCTATTAATAATGTTTAGAACTACTATTAATAATATTTGGACATTCCTAACTTTTGTCACTTTAGGTTCCAAAGCAATTGCTCTGACGGTCTTACAGGAATTCGATGCAATTAACTATTGTGTATTGTTTCTTCTGTTCAGGTGGTCTCCCAATTAAACGATTAATTCTGTATGTTTCGCTGAACCGAATAAACTTGAGACACGATGAAAAACTTCGTTTTAATCGGCGTACTATGTTCCTCACACATCCAGACTGCATGTAATGAAAAAATGATTAGCCTTTCTTCTTCTGAAAAACAGTAATTATTTCCCATAATGAATTCATAATGTTTTTTTTTCCTATACATATCCGCAAGATTTAACTGTTGAACTGAACTAATCTGATAAATTGTGGTTATTTAAATTTTTCGAAATGTGTAGGATGAAAATAATCAGTTTTCTGAAATTTTTTTATATCTTTTCAGTGGTGTTTCAACAACCATTGACCCAAGTTGGGATTTTTCACTGGACTTAGGTCCGGAAACTGAAGGGGGCAGATCGCCATGCTCACTAGTAGACTGCCTGGAAAGATTTACCAAAGCGGAACACTTAGGTTCTAATGCCAAGATCATGTGCGAAACGTGCGAATCCAAACAGGAATCGACGAAACAATTTACGATAAAAACTTTACCTATTGTCATTAGTTTTCATTTGAAGAGATTTGAACATTTTAAAAAGGCAAGAAACTTGTAGTTACAGTAATTCAACCATTATGTAACATTTTCAGTTATTTTTAAACAAGCTAGCGTGTAAATCTTCTGTACAGTGTGAATTTTAGGCGGAAACAAAAATTTCCACTGCCATATCCTTTCCCGAAATGTTAGATATGAGCCCTTTTATGAGTAAAAGGAAAAAGGATACATCATTTCCACCCGACTACAGATATTCTCTTTTTGCTGTGATAAATCATATAGGTAATACAATAAGATTATACATGGTGGTCATTTAAATTTATTATCAAAATTGCGGCATTTTATAAAACAATATTTTTTTTATAACATTTTATTATTCACATTATATACACTCAGTGTCAAAATGTTATACGTACTTGAACAAATATTTTTCAAGACTTTCCAAGGATTTTCTTTGGATTTTAGCCTATTTTCATTTTCGATCCATCCAAATTCGACCACGATCGGCGTCACTTAACTGCTCAACGCGGTGTGGTCCTGGCCATAATAACATATTAATATGAAAACTTCAGTAAAATGAATTTTTACTTGAATTTTTAGTTGAACTGAAGACGTTTTTTAACATCTTTTTCAAGAACAGAAAACTTAATATTTATAATTTTTTTAGATTTGGTAAAATGTTGGACACAACCTCAGTTTTATAAGAGATAAGCAAATAATATTGAAATATTTGTGATTGGTAGGCAACCACCTTTTATTGAATCAAAAATCCTTTTTGGTAATGAATCATACTATTGTTTTATTAAACTTAAAGAGATCACCACTAAACACCAAATCACTTCTTCACCAAATCATTCAACACCAAATCAAAATTCTCGACTCTAGAGGAGTAACACTCACTTGGTGACCCGATTAATGATCTCCTAATGATGCTGACATTGTTAGCAAAACCTGCGTCAAGAAGTTTTATAAAAGTGAGATTTGGTGTTTAGTGGTGATCTCTTCGAATTTAGTGTTTCCCACTGAAGATTCCAATATATACGAATTGAACTGTTTTATATTGTTTGTTGTGGAATTTCTTCCCATGAAGTCTGAATGACACTTCAAATTTCTTATATTTGGAATTTGCCTTTCACACAATTTCAATGTTATTCAAATCTGGAGAGATAGCAGGCCTGTCCATTAATTAAAAAATAACTTTTGCTCTCATAAATTTTTATATTTTTGAGAGTTAACTCAATGAAGAAGACTTACCTTTTTTAGCATCCAATACATTTCCTCCTTCCATTTACCGTTTCGATTTTTTTTTATTTTCTGAGGTCGTGAAAACGAAAAAAAGCTCTCAGGGCCATCCAACCTGATTTTTTTTTTCGTCAGGAAAAAAAAATTCTTCCACTACTCAGTCCATGACATAAAATTTTCAGCGAAAGCCATTCGGGCTAACTTATGGTGAATATTTAATGTTGGTTTCCTTTTCAATTTTTTTCTTGCAATATTTTGAAATTTTGGAATAATCTTTGGACACTTCCAACTCTTGTTTGCATTTTATCTTTCTCAACAATTGCACTCAATTCTCAATTTTTTTCTTAATTCGATATCCCTATCCCGATAATCCCTAATCCGATATCCGTAATACCGCGTGTTAGCGCGTTAAGTGTTGGGAGGTTTTTTTGGATTGCCTATATTAAGGCTCATCCAAATATCGACCACGATCGAGTTGCTTAAGTTGAGTTATCTAGAACTGAAGTTCGACGCGATGTGGGTCGCCCTCGGCTTGCAATTCTCAAAATTAGTATTTTTCTCCTATTCATAAAGCAGGTCACGTGACAATGAGTTCTATATGTCTCGCCGAACCGAATGAACTTAGCGACCGATGGAAAACTTCGTTTTAGTCGGCGTCCTATACCCCTCCTACTCATCCTGTCTGCATGTAACGAAAAAATGAATGTCTTCTGAAAAATACTTTTTTTTACCGTAATGAATCACAAATCGTTTTATATTCAAATCAATTGTGATAAAACCTCTAGAACAGGGGTCTCCAAACTTTCCAGCCTAAGGGCCATACTGATTACTCCAGTAAGTTCCAATATTTGTGATTGGCCTGTCCCCACCTTTTATTCAATCAAAATCCTTTACAACTGTTTTATTAAACTTTAAATTTAACCAAAACCGTTTTAATTTTCCTGCCATTGTCTATAACTTCTAAACTAATCGCCGAGTACGCGCCCTAAACGAGCATACTCTTGCTAAATTCGATAGTTGCGAGCCAGATTGATGCGCGGGCCGGATTTGGCCCGCGGGGCGTAGTTTGGAGACCCCTGCTCCAAAGGATTAAGAAATCTTAAATATAAACAACCGTGTCTCTAACATTTTGACACCCAAGAAAGTAAAAATGTATAAATAATTATCTTATATTCTGGTCAAGGTCAATTGAACTTTTCCCTTTTCCAACTTACATTTGAATTGAAGCAAATAAAAACACACATTGTGTTTAATATTTTGACACTGAGTGGTAATACCCATTGGAGCGTAGGGTCACTTTTTTACTAACTTATATCAATTTTTATATTGGAACCTTCGGAGTCCAACACTAAACTCAAAGAGATTTACCACTAAACCATCGAATCACTTTTTCTAAAGTTCTCGACGCACGTTTCGCTAACCATGTTAGCATAATCAGGAGATGATTTAATCTAATTCTAAAACTAAACTATGTTGTATTTATATGAGAACTCTAATTGCTAACCTACTACTGCTATCTTTTTAATCCATTCTTTCCAAGATTTTTATTTAGCTTAATTATTAGTTGTTTCACATTTTATATCTTTCTTTATATTACTCCGTTCTGTAGAATAATATTAGTTTTAAGTGACATTATTGTTTAGATTATTGAAAAACCACTGGTAGCATTCAACAAGAACTACAATATTTGATAGAAAAAGTTTCTGAAGAGCCGTTATTTATAAAGCTTCATTTTCAAATGCTTTTTCTTGACATATTCAGGCTTCAGACTCAGATGGGCGGAACATGTAGCGAGAATACATGTAGCAGAAAACCGAATACCGAGGAGACTCATGGAGGGATGAATACGAGGAAACAGGAAGAGAGCTAAATCAAAAACTCAGTTGCAGGACGACGTAAGAAAAGATGCTGAAGAACTCTGCACATCAAAAACTGGAAAGGGACTGATTGAGATCGATCGACTGATGAAGAACGGTCAAGGTTCACTTATGGGGTGTATCACCACAAGAAGAAGAATATTTCCAGTCTCGTGGAAAAGCCTTCGAATAGACATTAGTATCTCCTGAAGTTCTTTCCTGGACATTCTTCAAAACGTTAACCGTTCTTGCGAATTTATCGGGTCTTCGGAGCCAACAGATGAATGGATTGATGCACTATGCTTATACAAGATTCAATATTTGACAATTAAGTTTGATTAACCATGATGATTATTACAAAAATCAATGCCTACTCTATAAATTCAAATGATCACTCAGTATAAATAGACCATCTAAGAAAATACTTGTTCAATGTAAAGCGCACGCGCAGAAATGACATTCCGTATGCATCTCTCAGAAATGTATATAAAATATCACTCTTTTAGGTAATTCCCTAAACAAAGGCCATTATACAGCCTTTGTTAGACAACAACAAGACTACTGGTACGAGTGTAACGACGACGTTATAACTAGAGCTAATTTAGAAGAAGTACTTAACTCAGAAGGGTAACTTTAAATAAAATTTTATTTTGATAATGTAATAATTTGTTGTTCGTTTTTAGGTATATTTTATTTTATCACAAACACATTCTTGAATATGAATAAAAGCCGATTGATCTTTAAAATTATACGCTTAAATATTACTTTTTAAACTTATGTTTACTCTTGAATAAATGATTTTTACTATTGAATCGTTTAACTTCACCTTTTAGCATTGCATTGTATCATTTCCCGCATTTTCGACACTTGTCCCGCTCATCTGGATTGCTAAATCCTCAGGTAGTCTGCCATATCCATATTTTTGAATAATTGCTTGAGTTTGAAGTTCTATCTAATCTTACAACTTCTATTATCATTCATTCTTCCGAGTACTCTGCTTTTAAATGCAGCAAATGTTTTTTTCTGTTTTATTTGTGAGGATCAAAGTCCCAGAGTCGTAAGCAACGACTAGCCAAGTGAGTAATTTATAAATCTTGATGTTTGCGTTCCTTGATATGAGTTTAGATTTTAGGAGAGGCTGCAGGGGAATAGTAGTCTTGTTATCCTTTATAATATGACGGAAGGCGGTCAAGGCTCACTGGGCTGCAGCAACACAGGAAGAAGAAGATTCGTAATGTTTAATTATCAAAAACTATTAATTAAAAAGTACCATAGGTATAAGTTAACTTTAAAGAAAGCATAAAATGCCTATAACAAATAAGAGAACAGAATAAATGCCAAATACATACTTCTAAAATGATATATTGTTTTATTTTAATCTCCTTTTAACTCTATACCTTTCACCCAAAGATTTTCTTTTTTTTTATGTCTTTCAAAACGTAGGGCTTATCGAACTCTGCAAAGTAGACTTCAGTTTCGGTGATGGTCACATAGAAAATCGGTAAACCATTTATGAACCATGAAATTTAAAAGAGCTATGGGTTTTTCGCGCAAAAAGCAAAAGGGGAAGAAAATATTGAACTTGCAATATATCCGCTATTTAACTTAGTATATTAAATCAACTATCTGCTAATAACTATCTACTATCTGCTAATAAGCAGGTTCAAGACATATGTATATTCATTCATACCCTTTAAATAAAATGATTATCATGCCCAAATTTCGGATTTGTCTTATTTAATATCAAGGCTGTTGTCAATGAAATAATACAAACAAAAAATAACCTGTGATTTCATTATAAAATTATTCTTGTAATAGTAGAGTTTTTAAGGCAGAAATTGCTTTCGTAAAATTATCACGTAATATACATTTATTTAACGATGACATCATATATATGTCATGAACGTTGGGCGTCCACAGGGTCGTATTAAATTTGTTTGAAAAACGAAATATAAAATCTTGGTTATAACTCCAGTTTACATTTGTTTCTAGCAATTCAGGAAAAGAATTTGTTGTAAGTCATCATTAGAACTGGTTCTAATTAAATACTAGTTCTGATTAAAATACGGTTTTCTGTATTATATTTTTTTCTGTATATTTTCGGTTTTCTGTATATATATATATATATATATATATATATATATATATATATATATATATATATATATATATATATATATATATATATATATATATATATATACTAGTTCTGATTAAAATACGGTTTTCTGTATTATATTTTTTTCTGTATATTTTCGGTTTTCTGTATATATATATATATATATATATATATATATATATATATATATATATATATATATATATATATATATATATATATATATATATATATATAGATATATATAAGGAAAGAGATATAAAGGAAAGAGAAAAAAATAAATGACAAATTTAGAAGTATATGAGGGGTAAGAGAGCCTATTTTTTAATATATAATGTAATATACTCTTATATATTAGAAATGCAAAAATTTATACATTTATATATTCTTATAAAGATCTTGAACCAGTATATTTTGCATACTAATTTGAATCAAAATATACAATTTTATGCAGTTTGCCGACACTTCCTGACCCATTCCAGCGTTGCCATGATTTCTGACCTATGATTGGTTACTCTGCCATGTTAAATTGATATTTTACATAAATATGGATTTTATTTATATTTATGTACCTTGAATTTATTAACATAATTGAAAGATGATATAACGGCTATCTGTTGCAAATCAAATTCAAGGATTTTTCCTCGACCATCTCCGAAAGGTACCGAATACTTCCGGGGTTTCCGTTTACCGAAATCCGTAAAAGACCGTCCATTCAAAATATACCGACCATTTTCGAAAAGTGTCTAGTGCTTTCGGGCTTTCAGTGATTTTTAGCGAGGTCTTTTATTTATATTAAATTCACTAGTACGGTTCAGTTTTGTGTATAGTGCGACTTTTCCGTTATTCCAATATGTTGCAGAGAACCAAAAAAATTATGCATTTAGCTCAACAAAGTACTGTGAAAGGTAACTTTTTCATATACTATTTACTGTATATTTCAATAAATTTGTCAATTACAGATAAAATAGCTGTGTGTCCTTATATACCTACAATTAACATAGTATCAGACATAATAATTGTTCCACCCGCGACTATATCTGAGGATAAACAATTTATAAATAAATTGAATGTCTGCAATGATTCAGATATAAAAAAAAATATGGTGACGATACCATCATATTTGATTTTAACGATGCCATGAAAGATATACTTCATCCAAACAGTGAAAAAGATGAACAGAGAAAAGAAGTTAAAATTTTAAACACCCTTATCCAGTCTCAGTGGGCTAATGAGATATCCGCCCAAGCAACAAATCTGGGGCAAAAAACATGGAGTAAAAATGAGTTAGTTAGTTCCCTTTACTGCAGATTTGAAAAAAATAAACCTTTTCTTATAAGCAATGGCAGAACAAAGTTACGACAACAAGCAAATGAAAATAGATGAAAATAAGTCATATAATACTATTAAAGAGGTACTATATTGTCAAATTATTCTTTTAAATAGAAGAAGACCTGCTCAAGTGGCACAGTTAAAGGTTGAAACTTATAATTCTATTAATTTAGATCATTATACACAAAACGAATTTCAGAATTGCCTAACAGAAACAGAAAAAAATATTTTGACAACATATAGTCGCCTTGTTGTAAGAGGCAAAAGAGGACGAGGGGTACCAGTACTACTTTCTAATAAAATGCGCGAACACTTTGATTTTTTGGTGCAAATTCGAAAACACTTTGTTGGAACTAATGAGTATATCTTTCATACAACCGGTAAAAATTTTATTGATGGAACAAAAATACTTTATAAATATGTAAAAATGTGTGGCATAGAAAATCCCCATAACACAAGTGCAACAAAGCTTAGAAAACATCTTGCTACTGTAACACAACTATTGAACTTTTCTGATAAAGACTTGGAGCAATTGTCTAAATTCATGGGACATACCTTAAATACTCACTGCAATTTTTACAGGCTGCCGGATAATTTATACCAGACAGCAAAAGTGTCCAAACTTCTTCTTTTAATGTCTCAGGAAGAAGTAGAACAGTATAGAGGAATGAAACTAGATGACATTAATATTTATTTAAATCCTCTCGTAAATGACGATGACCCGATTGTTGAAGCGCTTTCTCAACATGTTTTAAGTGATACTCTAGAATATAATGAATTAAATATAAATGCACAAGCACAACAAATTGACGTAAAAAAACTTAAAGCACCACATCAAAAAATTAATTGGTCTAATGAACATAAAAAAATGATCTCTTCCTACATGACACAACACATAAAAAGGAAGCAGGCCCCTAAAAAATCTGAAGTTGAAGAATTAATCGGAAAATATCCTGGTATGTTTGAGAATAAGATGTGGACATCAATTAAAGCCATAGTATATAATATTTATACTAAAAAATTGAAAGTTGAAGACAGGTTAGATTAGATTAGATTGATTAGATTAGAATAGATTAGATTAGATAAGATCTTTTGTATTTAGTTTGTAAAGAATGTCTCAACTAGAGCGGAAATATTAAATTTGGCGCCATTCTTTGCAGTTTTACTTTGACAATCAAATTATTATGACAGTTCACGGTTGATAGTCCGCCGTAATTAAAAATTGATCGTTGTTCGACGTTATCAACGCATGACATAAACAATAGGAAATTGTTTAAAAAAAGAAGCGAACGATAAGGTTTCCAACAAAATAATCTTCAGCGATTGAGGGTCATTTTATGATGATTCGTAAACAATCACAATTGTCACATTTGGAGCTAAATGAAAAATTTCCTCAAAAAAGTGTTTTTTTAAATTCTCCGCTGTTGTAGGGATACCTTTCACAAATCAAATTATTTAATTATAAAAAAATATATAATCTATATCATAATTCTTTTTTTTTTTTCACCTTATTTAGAAAACTCTTCTTTTTATAAAATAAATATTAATTAAAGTGAATAATATATTTAAAATTGAAATTTAATATAGAATATAACTATATTTTTACTGAAATCAAATTGGATATTAATATAAGTCTTTAATCTTATAGACTAGAGATTTGTATTTATTAATTAAATGTTGCCAAATCTCTTGGTTCAGGGTTTTACTAATCATCATATATATATATATATATATATATATATATATATATATATATATATATATATATATATATATATATATATATATACAAATAAAAGCAGCGCCACAGTCTAAAGCAGACAAACCTTCAACTAAAAACATATCTTTGTACATAAACTGAACCAGTAAAAAAGTGTCATTAGTTGTTACAATTCGCTTTCCTTCTCATACAATTTAGTTGACAAAGAAGGAAGTAATTATTAACGTGTAGAAAAAAAACAGGCTAGTATCGAAAATAGATGGCAGGGATTTTTATTTAAGCAAAACAAACCCGAATGTTTCTAAATCATTCCGGGTGTCGATCCGTTGATTCTGTGAAGTGTCACGACGTTTCGCCAAAATCTCATTTGGCATTTTCAAGTGTTGTCCGCTTCGACTGAAGACTCCAACTGAGTTAGCCGAAGCAGACAACACTTGAAAATGGCAAATGAGATTTTGATGAAACGTCGTCACTCTTTACAAAATGAACGGACCAAGGGAGCAAGCAGGATTCAGAAGTGGATTCGGTAGAATGGATCACGTCCAGGTTCTACAGCAGGTCATAGAAAGACACAATGAATACACTATGCCACTGTACTTGACTTTTATCGATTATGAAAAAGCATTTGATTCAATCTCAAAGCGGGCCATATTGGAGGCATTGCTTAATCAAGGTGTAGAGAAAGCCTATGTAAACCTACTAGGATCGATATATGATGAAGCTACAGCGACAGTCCAACTTGACTATCTTGAGTTTGGAATAAATGTAGAGCAGGGCGTACGGCAAAGTGACGCAATATCGCCTCTCCTTTTCTCAACCTGCCTGGAAGAAGTGTTCCGTAATCTGGACTGGGGACAGGATAGAATAAGGATTAATCGTGCGTACTTAAATTATCTTAGGTTCGCAGATGATATCGTTCTTCTTTCACAAGACCCAGAGGAACTGCAAAGGCACGTACAAGAGCTGCAAAGGGCTGGGGAACCATTTGGCTTGAAAATAAACCAGAAGAAGAGTCAGGTCATGATTAATAAATTTGCTGAGGACAAAAGGATTTCTATTTTAGGGACGAATTTGGAAGTTGTGGATCACTATATATATATAACTTGGGCAGAGGGTTTTAATGAAAGGGGACACCGTCCGGGAGGTGGAACGAGGCGTTAAATGTGGCTGGCAGGCTCAACATAGTGTTTAAGAGCAAACTACCACTTTGCCTGAAAATAAAAGTATTTGGTCAGTGTGTCCTGCCCGTTATAACATACGGAAGTCAGACCTGGACACTCACATCACAGTCAGTTCAAAAACTTCGAGTAGCACAGAGGGGAATGGAAAGATGTATGCTTGGTATTACTAGGCGGGATAGAAAGACCTGCACATGGATCAGAGAATAAACAAGCATAAAGCAATTAAAATGGAAGTGGGCAGGCCATGTAGCGAGGCGATGGGATGAAAGATGGACCAGGGCAGTCCTCGACTGGATACCACTTGATCGCAAACGTCCACGGAGAAGACCGAAGGCACGATGGACTGATGATATTGTTAAGTATATTGGACCCGAATGGCAGAGGAAAACTCAGGACCGCGAGAGTTGGAGGCATACTGAAGAGGCCTTCTTCCTGCATTGGATGAACCATTGCAGTAATGCTTCGTCAATATACTTTTGAATACGTTTGCGAATTCTTTTAGATTTTCAGACAACCCTATAAAATTGCGATATATTATGTCTTATTTTCATTATTGTAGAAACTGTAGTTTTTTTCAAAGATCTAGATTTGCAAATGGCGAAAAACTTTCTAACCATCTTACTAGAATAAAATTCTGCTAGATTATAGATCCTTTAAAAACAAAACTTAAAAAACTGACCGGACTAGGAACATTGCAATACTAGTTCAACAAGTAAACTCATTTACGGTTGATTCACATATGTGTATTAAATCATGAAGCATAAAACGCCAATAAAATTTCGGTTTTCAATACAGCGCTAGGAACGTTTGTGAAACTTTTTAAGACATGTTTGCAAGTGATTTTATGGAATAACTTACAAAGCTAGCGACTTGCTGGAAGTCTAAAATCGTATCGAAACGTTCTCCTCTTCTCAGTTTTCAGAAGTCGCACGGAGACTAAACAGGCACTAGGATACTTTTTTTACCAAGAAAGAATTTGCATTAAAATGAGATGCATAGTGGACAGTGCGCTCTTCGATAAGCCTATAGGACAACGATCATTTTAAACATGTCCACTTTTTAGACATGTTCGTTTCGTCGTACGAATGGTCTACTCACACCAAATTGCATCAGTTATTGATGATGAGATAACAAACAAATTCCTAAATACAAAGGAACAGACAAAAAAGAAGTTACACTCCCTTTTAGAAACATTATCAATCAGAAAAGAATACTGGCAAAAATTGAAGAATAGCACGAGCATTCCCATATTTAAAAAGGGCGAAGAAACATGCCCAGAAAATTATGGTATGGTTACATTACTTAATAGTGTTCTGAATGACCTTTTTTATGCTTTTATGTTTATACCTGAGGAAATAGGAACAATCTTTATAATCAGACAAATAGTTGAAAAAACTCTCGAGTTCAATAAACCTGCTTACCTCTGCTTTGTCGATATAACCAACGCGTACGACCAGGTTCTCTGAACGGACGTTATCAAAATTATGCAAGGAAGGGGAGCCAGTCAACCATTAGTTTAGGGTGATTTTTTAGTGCGTCCGAACTTTAAATTCAAACAAAACAACAACCAAATTAGATGCCTTGACAATAATTATTTTATGTGAAATGACATTCAATGACATTAATGTTTGAAAACAATTTCGTACAAATGTCCGCTGAGGTTACTTTTGACTAAGCACATTTTATCAATCCAATTTCCGACCACTTTTTCAAGCAATTGTGGTTTAATGTCCGCAATTGTCCGAGTTATGTTGGCTTTCAAGGCATCAATAATTGCTGGTTTATCGGCATAGACCAAAGATTTAACATAACCCCAAGGAAAATAGTCTAAAAGCATTAAATACCATGACCCGAGTGACCAATTAACAGATCGGTTACTCAAAATAATTTTTGCACTGAATTGTTCTATCAATAAATCGATTGTTGTGTTGGCTGTATGAAGCTAGGTCCACGTCAATGAAAAAATGCGTGTGTGTTGAATTTACTGTGCGGCGAAAATATTTACGATGCAAAATTTCCACACACACTCTATAAATATGTGTGTTATACGTGCTATGCGCCCCGCTCCGTCTGAGTGTACAGTGGGATGTTTGTAGGTTAGATTGATTAGGCTATTCCAACAAACGTCAAAAATAATGTTGTTTATATTTTTCAGTGCCTATACTTATTTTCTGTAGTTTATACTTTTCTATTTTGATATAAATAAACACAAATCTTGTGCGCCGCAAATTCCTTTGACGTTCACGAGAAAACCGACAACAGGTGGTTCGTGTGGATACTGTGCATCAAAAATATTTATGTGTGACCTTGTGTGTCAGAGCACACAACATTGACACGCACGCACACTACATACAACACATACAACCCGCACAACGCAAATATTTATTGGTGTGGATACAGCTTGACATGTGGAGCCGTCCTGTTGGAACCACATCTTCTCCAGATCAATACCATTTAAATTTGGAATTAAATAATCATTGATGTAAAGTAATGATCTCCATTAATGTAATGATGAGCTCTGTAATGATCCCCATTAACGGTAATGTGCTTTCCAGCTTGATTTTTAAAGAAATACGGCCCAATGCCACAGGCGTACAATCCTCACCATATGATGTATTTTCTGGACACAATGGTAATTGTTGGATCATATGCGGATTGTTTTCACTCCAAATGCGGCAATTTTTTTTATTAACGATGTCATTTGGCCAAACATGAGTTTCGTCGCTAAACAAAATTTTGCGGTTAAATTTTCGGTCAAGTTACAATTGATTTTGAGCCCATTCACCGAACGTACGACTCAAATGGTAGTCTTGCGGTTTGAGTTGACAAGATGAATTTTGTAAGACAAAATTTTTCACGTAGTCGAATAGCAAAGCCCAACTTCTTGTGAAAGGCTACGAATTAATAAATTTGGATCTTCATCGACACTGCCTGCAACAGTGGCGATATTTTCTTCGGAACGCACAAATTTTTGTCTTGTTTTTGTTTTGATATCGAGCAACGTGAAATGCATTTGGAATTTGTCGATTATTCGTCGAATACATCGCTCGGCCGGGCGATTATGTGCACCATAAAATTCATGAAATGTTCAAAAAGTTTGGCGCACAGAACGATCATTTTGATAATAAATTTTGACAATTTGCAAACGTTGCTTTGATGTTAAACAGTCCATGATTATTTGCCAGACTGTACTAAATAATTTTGATACCAGAAGCGCGTAAACTCAAAGTTCGTTTGGCACTAAAAAAGTTACCCGTTAAAACTTACCTATGATATCAACCAAAATTGGTAACTGAGGACACACAAATAAGCAGAGGAATAAGGTAAGGATATTCATTCAACCTCTACCCTTTCATGATGACTACGGACAGAATCAGAGAGAAACTACCCAGAATATAAAATGATAAATATTACTCGGACGATGCTGTGGTCATTGCTGACTCGGAGGATAATCTGCAATTGCTTTTTCACACCTTTAGTGAAGTATCAAAACGATTAAATATTATAATCAACGTCGACAAAACCAAGTGCATGGAACAACTCAATTATTTCACATAACTCGGAACTGAAATAACGAGCAATGGAGACCTACAAAAGAGACCTACGAAATAGTGCTGTTGAAGATTTTTTCTTGCTTTACCTTTCCTCATTTTTACTTTTCGTGCGTATTGAAACCCTATCCAGGAGATGAACCAGGAAAACATTAAAATGTTGTATTGTTACTACTTACAAGGACATTAGAGGATGGGTTGTTGCTTGTTGCGTAGATAAAGGAATGAATAACTGGGTACTTACCGTTTCTCGAAGAGTAAAACATTCAAACAGTTTATTGTAACTGCAAATACATATAGAAGATTCGAAAAAAATCTTAAATTAGTCATTATTAACTGTTTTAAATCAGACATCTTCATGTTTGCAATTAAAAGTTGATTATTTTAATTTAAAAAGTACTACTCAGTGGGTACACACGCAGCAAATCCCAAATCTAAACAAGTATTCGAACGAAATACGCGACGCGAGACATATATACCTGTCAAATCAGCGTTTAAAACGAATTACCGATGTGCTCGGTCGCAGGGAATCTACGTCCAAATCGCATGTTTTAGAAAATAGTTAAACCCCCGAATTCTGGCAACCAACAAAACATGTAATGGCCAACGACAAGAAAGGATGACGTAGAGTATGTTCGCTGAAGGTAAACGTCCGACCAACGATGTTAAAAGTGTGGCCAGAGATTTAATAATATCTTAAAATGAGTTAAAGGAAATAAACTGAATAGAAATAAAATATGGTGTTTTGCTCTGTTGTTTGCAAAAATTGTTTACTGCCATAAATGCTAGAGGGGCGGCGCTCCAACGCCCTCCATCACGAGCCGCTACTGGGACTGACAGATCAAAGTGAAATTCAAGAAATGACCAAATTAATAAGACAAAGAAGAAAATATTGGAACGAACATTTATAAATAATGGAAAACAACAGACTTGTGAAAAGCGCAAAATACAATGGGCCAACAGGAAAGAGAACAAAGGGAAAACTTCCAAAACTCTGCAAAGAGTGTTGGACCTCAATATCGGCATAGTTTTTTTGATATCACATACATACCATATGGATCATTCCATATTAGAAAGAGGAGCACGAAGATTAACCTGCATTTTTCAAACCAAGTTATCATGATCTGCAGTTTTAATCAGCTCTCAGATTTGATCATGCTCGATGAGCAAAACGCGGCTCAAGAGAAATAAATACGATTTTTCGTGATTATATATATTCTTACAAATTTAGATATTCCGTCTCTGTATTTCGGTGTTCAGGGTGTAAACAAACATTGTTGCCAAACATCGAGCATCAAATTAGCATAATGCTTCTATGGAACCATTGTTTGCATGTAAATTCATTCATAGTCTTATTAAGGAGACTTAGAATTTGTTTTATGAAATATATAGTCAACGAGAAAAAGATAAAGTTAGAACGATTATCCAAATTGGTGAACGGGAGGAAGGAAATTGCTGAACTATAATTACATTACAGTATAGGATTATTGGTATTTTTGGTTCGTTTCTCGAGGAAATAATCGTCGATATGGCAACGTAGCACTTTGAGGATGACCATTCCGGCGGCCTTTTTAATGTAACATTGATTCATTTTTGGTGTAGTCTCACGGTTGCGTTTCGAGTTTTTTACACGTTCGTTTACAAATAAAACAAGTGAAAATATACCCGAAGGAAAAATGGCTATCAGTCGTTTGTCCATCATTAAATTTCTAGAATTGGTATGTCTTAACTATAAGAGCTTCAAGCGATATAATTTTTAAGTCAAAAATAAGAATTTACATTTGTGGTCTAATTTTAGTACTTGACAGAAACTAAAGTTATCTGAAACATACAACTTATATCATTTCTGTTAATGTTGATTGTTTTCGAGAACACAGTTTTGTTATTGCGCTTTTTGTAAATTTTATATTGCTCTAAAATGTTTGGCTTGCAGTTTTGGACTTTGCTAAGGATGCTGTTCTTTAACATCTAGTAATTCTCATGCTTTATATAAATATCCTGATTATGTCATTCTAGGAAATACCAAATCATTTGTTTCCTGCCTCTCAATACGCATTTTCTTAACTATATTTACATTTGCAGAATAAGATTAAATCTTAAACATATTTTTTAAAATATATATTTTGCGAAAAAAAAAATAGAAGATACAAAGGGTTGATTTAAAAGTTTTGGTCTGTTACTGGAAAATCAACTTTTATTTTTCAAGGCCGCATAACTTGTACATTTTGTCAACGATTTTCTAATAAAACTATCCCTTTTCTGAAGCGGGCTTTTGGAAGATCTGAAAAATATACATTTACAGTTTCTGTAGCTTCTTCATTCGTCATAAAACGCAGTATTACTAAGGATTGAACTTCAAGTGATATAATTTTTAGTGAAAAATAATAGTTCACATTCGTGATCTAATTTTAGTACCTAACAAAAACAAATTTATATTATTTTAGTTAATGATGGTGGTTTTCGAGAACGCAGTTTTGTTATTACGCTTTTTTTAAAATGCATATTGCTCTAAAATGTTTGGCTTACATCGTTGAATTTTGCTGAGAATGTTATTCTCTAAAGTCTAGGTATTCTCATGTTTTATATAAATATCCGGATGCTGTCATTCTAGGAAATAAAAAATCATTTGTTTCCTGCCTCTCAATATGCATTTCCTTAACTATATTACTATTCTCAGAAGATGATTACGCCTTAAAATTAGTAATCTTAAAACTCTTTCTGAAAACAAAAATTTTACATATGAGGATTGATTAGAAGTTTTGGTCCGATACCGATAAACTAGCTTTTAATTTCAAGACTCCCAATAATTTGTATACATTTTTCCCAATGCTTTTTTAGTATAGAGCGGTTCAAAATTGTTGACCGAATGACTGCAATAAACTGTTAATAAACCCTGTCATAATGAAACCCCGGCAAAGTTACAAAAAGGTAAACAGGGCGTGGCCTAATAAAATAACAGGTAAAAAGATAAAATTAATGTTATATCAGGTTTAGTAATTTTGAAATATTTTAGTTTAGTTCGTATTATTTTCTTAAACAGTGCTGTTCTACAATTTAAAAAGTTAAAAATGTGTATGTTTCTTTATCGAATAGGGGGCTTAATGTAAATGCAACCGCAGCAGAAGCGTCTTCATTAACGAAAACTCCGTTGTCTAGAATTAGGCCAATTAAAGCCAAAAAAGTTCGAGAAAGCGAAAGAGAAAATTTATGCTATGTATGAAGAACAAACTGTGCCTGCATTACATTCATTACAACAGCGACTAAGGAAAGATGAAACCAACATTCTTTGCAGCAGAACTAGCATCCGGAAAAAATTATGTTTAATGGGTTTTGCATATCGGACCATTAATAAAAGACAAATATTAATGGAATCACAACGATTGCGACGATGGCGGTTTGACTACTCAAACTCTATAACAAAATACAGCTTAGAAAATCGTCCCATTATCTACCTTGATGAAACATAGTTCGATACACATGAGACGCCAGCAGAATGATGGGTAGACACTTCAAGAAAATGCCAAACCAAAGCCCCACCAAACAAGGGTAAAATAATTAAAATTTTACATGCTGGTTCCGAGGATGGATGGGTTCTAAATTGTTTACGGTTGTCCTCCAAAAATATTAAACATTCATCTTTGGACAACCATTGGAAGATTGGACTAGAAATAGCCTTGCTCAATGTTCCTAAGGAAAGCGTAATTGTAATGGACAAAGCTAGTTATCACAACCGCCAAAAAAAAAGTTCCTAATGAAAATAGCACTAAATTGGAAATTCAGAACTATATGTTAGAAAATGAAATATACATCGAAAATACATATAAAAATGTGATCTAGAAATATTAAAGACATTTAATATTAGAAAGGAATGTGGATGTGATACCATTTCTGCCCATATAGGACATACGGTTTTATGCCTTCCCCCGTGTTACTGTATTTTTAATCCAATTGAACATATGTGGCATCAGGTAAAATCCAATCGTAGAGCAGAAAACATTTATCCGACTCTAAGTGCAAGTGCTGCAATGTTAATTAGGAAGGTTATAGATAGTATTCCCAAAGAAAGTTGGATAAATTCGATTAACCGTGTTATAAAAATAGAAGATTCCTATATATTATTTACTAATAATATAGAACCACTTATTATTAATGTAGATCAAAGTGATCTGTGTGAGTGTGAGTGGGTGAAGTTATAATTTTTACTGTACTAATAGATAAATTTATTTATTTATTTATTTTTATTGTACTAATAAATTCAAAATACACAAACCAATAACTAATGTTTTAGTCATACATAATAATAATAATAATAATAATAATAATAATATAATAATGAACTAGAAAAGCGAAAACATCAAAATTCAGTATTTGCAAACAGCCAAAAGAAATTTTATAGACAACTCGAAGCAGAAGGTAACAGCTAGTCAGAGTCACTTAAGAATATCGATGTGTCTTCCTTTGCGGAATATTGGAGATCGGCTTGGAAAAAATCAGACGGCTACGAAAAATTGGCTCCTTGGGTTAAAACTATTCAAGAACAGACAAATGCTCTCCCAGATATGGAGTCTAACGATTTCACAGAGATTGACATTTGCACTGCTGTCAGGAAGACTCACAACTGGAAGGCGCCTGGACCAGATGGATTGCATAACTTCTGGATTAAAAGCTTTACAGCCGCCTATCCCGTACTTGCAAATGCATTTAAAGAGGTTTTAATAAATCCAGACACTTTCCCTGACTTTCTAATGGAGGGCAATACATACCTACTGTTCAAAAAAGGGGACGTTAAGCAACCCAATAACTACAGACCAATCACATGTCTGTCAGTGTTATATAAACTGTTCACAGCCCTACTCAATGAAAAAATCTACCAACATTGTGATAAAAACAACATTTTTGAAGAAGAACAGAAAGGATGTATAAGAGCAAGTATGGGCTGCAAGGAACAATTGACGATCGATGCTGTAGTTCTTGAGCAAGCGCGAAAAAGAAAACGCAACTTAAATATCTGCTATATAGACTACAAGAAAGCATTCGATAGTGTCCCTCACGATTGGCTGGTTGAGGTTCTGAATTTCTATAAAATTAGCCCCCAGATTATTAATTCTTTAAAGTGCCTGATGGGGAAGTGGAAAACGAATCTTTTTGTCGGCCAACAATGCATTGCTGCTACAAATATCGAGAGGGGAATTTTTCAGGGAGATTCCCTTTCTCCAATTTGGTTCTGTTTAGCATTGAATCCTTTGTCCACCCTACTCAACAACAGCAATATTGGATATAAACTTAACATGAGGAATCCAAGAAAGCTCTCTCATCTACTATATATGGATGACCTTAAATTATATGGAGAAACCAGAGAAAAATTAAACTCATTGATAAAAACAGTTGAAACATTCAGTAGGGATATCAGAATGTCATTCGGACTGGACAAATGCTCTACCATTAGTATACAGAAGGGAAAGGTTCAGAGTCAACATTCAACACTTTGTAACATACAACAACTAGAACCAGAAGAGTCCTACAAATATTTAGGAATACCCCAAAAGCATAAACTTGATCATAACCAGTTAAAGAAGGACTTTTCCAGTCTATACCAAAAGAGACTTGCAAAACTTTTAAACACCAAACTGAACGGAGGAAACCTCATTAAAGCGATCAACGGTTGGGCGGTGCCAACTCTGACATATTCTTTTGGCATAGTTAAATGGTCAGAAACTGACCTTGATGAACTCGATAGGTTGACGCGCCGAACATTGACAAAGTTCCGATGCCTGCATCCAAACTCATCTACGAAAAGACTATACATCCCAAGAAAGTTGGGGGGCAGAGGCCTTGTAAACGTAAAAAATCTCTGTCTCAATCAAGAAAATAGAATGAGAAAACACTTCCTTGATTCAAACAGTACGTTGATGAAATTGGTTGCAAATGAGGATCGGGGTTTCACCCCACTGAACCTAAATAAACGGAATCGTATTGATAGCAGAACAACGCTCACGGACTGTGTTCGAGAATGGAAAGGACAAACATTGCACGGAAGGTTTCCTAAGTCACTCGAAGATGACACCATTGACGAACAATTGTCTCTGAAGTGGCTGACCGATGGACTCTTGTACCCAGAAACAGAAGGTTTCGCGATATCTATTCAAGATAGGGTAACAAGAACAAAAAACTATGAAAAGCACATACTGCATTTGGACGTAGTCGATATGTGCAGGAAATGCGGTACTTTGGGGGAAACAATTGAGCACCTTATTGGCGGTTGCCCGGCCCTTGCTCCTAATGCTTATTTAGGACGGCATAATCAGCTGGCAAAAATTATACATCAACAAATTGCAAAAAAATACTCGCTAATAGAAAATGCACCTCCTCCATATTATAAGTACTCGCCTTCTCCTGTACTTGAATCATCTGATACCATTCTTTACTGGGACAGACCAATCACTACTGATCGAACGGTTGGTTATAACAGGCCGGATATTGTTCTAATCAACAAAAAGGACAAGAGGGCTTTTATAATTGACATCGCAGTGCCACTATCTCACAACATTAGAAAAACTGAGATAGAAAAATCCACAAAGTATGAAAATCTGGCATACGACTTGAAGAACCAGTGGAAACTGAGTAAGGTAGATGTAGTGCCCTTTGTTATATCCGCCGAAGGCCTGATAAGTAAGAGATTTTCAAAGAACCTCGAGAGCCTCGGGATCTCGAGATCGATCGCCATAGTGGGACAGCGTGCCGTGCTCTTGCAGACGTGTCACATTGTTCGTAAGATATTATGCTAGGGTGAGAGGAGCTGAATTGCTTTTTCATCTTGGCATTGGAATACCGGCCAGCATGAGCTGAGATTCTACAGTAAGGATGAGCAGAATATAATAATAATAATAATAATATAATAATGAACTAGAAAAGCGAAAACATCAAAATTCAGTATTTGCAAACAGCCAAAAGAAATTTTATAGACAACTCGAAGAAGAAGGTAACACCTAGTCAGAGTCACTTAAGAATATCGATGTGTCTTCCTTTGCGGAATATTGGAGATCGGCTTGGAAAAAATCAGACGGCTACGAAAAATTGGCTCCTTGGGTTAAAACTATTCAAGAACAGACAAATGCTCTCCCAGATATGGAGTCTAACGATTTCACAGAGATTGACATTTGCACTGCTGTCAGGAAGACTCACAACTGGAAGGCGCCTGGACCAGATGGATTGCATAACTTCTGGATTAAAAGCTTTACAGCCGCCTATCCCGTACTTGCAAATGCATTTAAAGAGGTTTTAATAAATCCAGACACTTTCCCTGACTTTCTAATGGAGGGCAATACATACCTACTGTTCAAAAAAGGGGACGTTAAGCAACCCAATAATTACAGACCAATCACATGTCTGTCAGTGTTATATAAACTGTTCACAGCCCTACTCAATGAAAAAATCTACCAACATTGTGATAAAAACAACATTTTTGAAGAAGAACAGAAAGGATGTATAAGAGCAAGCTGCAAGGAACAATTGACGATCGATGCTGTAGTTCTTGAGCAAGCGCGAAAAAGAAAACGCAACTTAAATATCTGCTATATAGACTACAAGAAAGCATTCGATAGTGTCCCTCACGATTGGCTGGTTGAGGTTCTGAATTTCTATAAAATTAGCCCCCAGATTATTAATTATTTAAAGTGCCTGATGGGGAAGTGGAAAACGAATCTTTTTGTCGGCCAACAATGCATTGCTGCTACAAATATCGAGAGGGGAATTTTTCAGGGAGATTCCCTTTCTCCAATTTGGTTCTGTTTAGCATTGAACCCTTTGTCCACACTACTCAACAACAGCCATATTGGATATAAACTTAACATGAGGAATCCAAGAAAGCTCTCTCATCTACTATATATGGATGACCTTAAATTATATGGAGAAACTAGAGAAAAATTAAACTCATTGATAAAAACGGTTGAAACATTCAGTAGGGATATCAGAATGTCATTTGGACTGGACAAATGCTCTACCATTAGTATACAGAAGGGAAAGGTTCAGAGTCAACATTCAACACTTTGTAATATACAACAACTAGCACCAGAAGAATCCTACAAATATTTAGGAATAACCCAAAAGCATAAACTTGATCATAACCAGTTAAAGAAGGACTTTTCCACTCTATACCAAAAGAGACTTACAAAACTTTTAAACACCAAACTGAACGGAGGAAACCTCATTAGAGCGATCAACGGTTGGGCGGTGCCAACTCTGACATATTCTTTTGGCATAGTTAAATGGTCAGAAACTGACCTTGATGAACTCGATAGGTTGACGCGCCGAACATTGACAAAGTTCCGATGCCTGCATCCAAACTCATCTACGAAAAGACTATACATCCCAAGAAAGTTGGGGGGTAGAGGCCTTGTAAACGTAAAAAATCTCTGCCTCAATCAAGAAAATAGAATGAGAAAACACTTCCTTGATTCAAACAGTACGTTAATGAAATTGGTTGCAAATGAGGATCGGGGTTTCACCCCACTGAACCTAAATAAACAAAATCGTATTGATAGCAGAACAACACTCACGGACTGTGTTCGAGAATGGAAAGGACAAACATTGCACGGAAGGTTTCCTAAGTCACTCGAAGATGACACCATTGACGAACAATTGTCTCTGAAGTGGCTGACCGATGGACTCTTGTACCCAGAAACAGACGGTTTCGCGATATCTATTCAAGATAGGGTAACAAGAACAAAAAACTATGAAAAGCACATACTGCATTTGGACGTAGTCGATAAGTGCAGGAAATGTGGTACTTTGGGGGAAACAATTGAGCACCTTATTGGCGGTTGCCCGGCCCTTGCTCCTAATGCTTATTTAGGACGGCATAATCAGCTGGCAAAAATTATACATCAACAAATTGCAAAAAAATACTCGCTATTAGAAAGTGCACCTCCTCCATATTATAAGTACTCGCCTTCTCCTGTACTTGAATCATCCGATACCATTCTTTACTGGGACAGACCAATCACTACTGATCGAACGGTTGATTATAACAGGCCGGATATTGTTCTAATCAACAAAAAGGACAAGAGGGCTTTTATAATTGACATCGCACTGCCACTATCTCACAACATTAGAAAAACTGAGATAGAAAAATCCACAAAGTATGAAAATCTGGCATACGACTTGAAGAACCAGTGGAAACTGAGTAAGATAGATGTAGTGCCCTTCGTTATATCCGCCGAAGGCCTGATAAGTAAGAGATTTTCAAAGAACCTCGAGAGCCTCGGGATCTCGAGATCGATTGCCATAGTGGGACAGCGTGCCGTGCTCTTCCAGACGTGTCACATTGTTCGTAAGATATTATGCTAGGGTGAGAGGAGCTGAATTGCTTTTTCATCTTGGCATTGGAATACCGGCCAGCATGAGCTGAGATTCTACAGTAAAGATGAGCAGAATAATAATAATAATAATCAATCCAGCAATCCAGAACCAGTAGAAACTGAGTAAGGTAGAAGTAGTGCCCTTCGTTAGATCCGCCGAAGGCCTGATAAGTAAGAGATTTTCAAAGAACCTCGAGAGCCTAGGGATCTCGAGATCGATTGCCATAGGGGGACAGCGTGCGGTGCTCTTGCAGACGCGTCACATTGTTCGTAAGATATTATGCTAGGGTGAGAGGAGCTGAATTGCTTTTTCATCTTGGCATTGGAATACCGGCCAGCATGAGCTGAGATTCTACAGTAAAGATGAGCAGAATAATAATAATAATAATAATTATAATAATTATTGGATCTTAAAGATCGGTTTAGACAGAAAACTAAATCTAAAGGGGCTAGGCTAGCAAGATATAACGAGCTAAAAAAACGAAAGCACCAAAATTCAGGATTCATAAATAGTCAAAAGAAATTTTATAAGAGAGCTCGAACAAGGCAGTAGCAGGTCAGAACTTGAGAATGTGGACATGTCCTCCTTTGCAGAATATTGGCAATCGGTTTGGAAAAGATCAGATGACTATGAAAAAGCGGCACCTTGGATTAAAACAATTGAACAGCACACAACTGCTCTCCCAGAAATGGAGTTTAACGATTTCACGGCGACTGACATTTGCACCGCCGTCAAGAAAACTCATAACTGGAAAGTTCCTGGACCAGATGGATTACATAACTTCTGGATTAAAAACTTTACGGCGGCCCACCGCCCACTTGCTAGTGCATTTAGGGAGGTAATGATAAATCCTGATACTTTCCCGAATGTTTTAATGGAAGGCAATACATATCTTCTGTACAAAAAGGGTGATGCTAAGCAACCCAATAACTACAGACCCATCACGTGTCTGTCAATATTTTATAAATTGTTGACAGCTCCAATCAATGAAAAAATTTACAAACATTGTGATGAAAACAATATTTTTGAAGAAGAGCAGAAAGGATGTATAAGAGCAAATATGGGATGCAAGGAACAGCTAACGATCGATGCTGTAGTTCTCGAACAAGCGCGGAAAAGAAAACGCAACCTAAACATCTGCTATATAGACTACAGGAAAGCCTTCGATAGTGTTCCACACGATTGGTTACTAGAAGTCCTAAAGATTTATAAAATAAGCCCTCCCATCATTAAGTCCTTAAGGTGCCTGATGGGGAAATGGAAAACAAATCTCTTTATCGATCAACAATGCATTACAGCTGCGAATATCGAGAGAGGAATTTTTCAGGGAGATTCTCTTTCTCCAGTTTGGTTTTGTCTAGCCCTAAACCATATGTCTACATTACTGAACAACAGTAATATAGCGAAAGTTCTCGCACCTACTATATATGGATGACCTTAAACTCTATGGAGAAACTAGAGAAAAACTAAACTCCTTAATAAAAATGGTCGAAGAATTTAGTAGGGATATCAAGATGTCATTCGGACTTGATAAATGCTCTACCATTAGCATTCAGAAAGGAATAGTCAAAAATCAACACTCAAGACACTGTAACATACAACAACTGGCACCAGAAGAATCCTATAAATATTTAGGTATACCTCAAAATGAGAAATTTAACCATAGCCAGTTAAAGAAAGACTTTTCTACTATGTACGAAAAGAGGCTTACAAAACTTTTAAATACCAAACTGAACAGTGGAAACCTGATTAGAGCGATCAATGGATGGGCAGTGCCAACTCTGACTTATTCCTTTGGTATTGTTAAATGGTCAGAAACAGACCTTGATGGACTAGATAGATTAACACGTCGAACATTGACAAAATTCCGATGTCTGCATCCAAATTCATCTATAAAGCGACTGTACATTCCAAGAAAGTTGGGAGGCAGAGGCCTCGAGAACATTAAGAACCTTTGTCGGAACCAGGAGAGTAAGATGAGAGAACGCTTCATTAATTCAAGCAGCACGCTAATGAAGTTGGTTGCTAAGGAGGACCGGGGTTTCACCTCGTTGAACCTAGATAAATTGAATCGTGTTGATGGTAGAACAACACTTACGGATTGTGTCCGTGAATGGAAACAACAGACACTGCATGGACGGTATCCAAAGTCACTCGAGGATGATACCATCGATGGACCATTGTCTCTAAAATGGCTGATCGATGGGCTGTTGTACCCAGAAACAGAAGGTTTTGCGACATCTATTCAAGATAAGGTAGTAAGAACACGGAACTATGAAAAGCATATACTACACATGGATGTTGTCGACCGATGTAGGAAGTGCGGTATAGTGGGGGAGACGATTGAACACCTTATCGGTGGATGTGCAGTTCTAGCCCCTAATGCTTATTTAGGAAGACATAATCAGCTGGCGAAAAATATACATTAGCAAATTGCATTAAAGTATTCGCTATTAGATAACGCACCTGCTCCATATTATAAGTACTCACCTTCTCCCGTATTGGAATCATCTGATTCAATCCTATACTGGGACAGACCAATCACAACAGATCGAACGGTCGATTATAATAGACCAGACATTGTTCTAATTAGTAAAAAGGAGAAAAGGGCTTTTATAATTGACATCGCAGTGCCACTCTCTCATAATATCAGGAAAACCGAGTTGGAGAAAACCACTAAGTATGAAAACCTTGCGTACGATTTGAAAAACCAGTGGAAACTGCATAAGGTAGAGATAGTGCCTTTCGTTATATCCGCCGAAGGCCTAATAAGTAAGAACTTTTCAAAAAATTTGAAGAACCTTGGTATCTCAAAATCGATTGCCATAATGGGACAACGTAAAGTACTCTTGCAGACATGCCACATTGTTCGTAAAATTTTATGCTAACTGAGATGAGTTGAATTGCTTTCTCATTTTGGCATTGTAATATAGACCAGCCTTGGCTGAAATGCTGAGTTCAGTACGAGGATAATAATAATAATAATAATAATAATCGCAACTCAGTTTGATCACAATTATACACCACTAAAACTGAGCAAAGCAAACTACACTATCGAAACAGGGACAATACAAAACGACATAAATCTCTGGGAACATAAATCAATCTATGGTAGATATGTAGGATTATTAAGTGGCAATACTATTGATAAGAAAGTTTCTCTGCACTGGTTAGACGAGAATCAACTATATCCGGAAACTGAGGGTTTTGTTATTGCTATCCAGGATAAAGTCATCAAAACTAATAATTACAAGAAATATATCCTTAAAGAAAACACTGAAGATGTATGTCGAAAATGTGGTAAAATAGGGGAGACTGTTGAGCATGTTATTGGTGGATGTCCTACTTTAGCAGAAAACGCATATTTAAGAAGGCATAATCAGCTTGCTAAAATAATCCACCAAAAACTGACACTAAATTATGGTCCTTTACCAACATCTACTCCGCCGTATTATAAATACAGTCCTCAAGCTGTTCTGGAGTCTGACGATGTGCTGCTCTACTGGGATAGACCGATAATAACTGACAGGACTGTCGACTACAATAGATCAGACATAGTCTTAATAAATAAAAAAGAAAAGTGGGGAACAATTATTGATATTGCCATACCACTGTCTCATAATATACATAAAACGTAGGTGGAAAAGGTTTCTAAGTATGAGAATCTTTCTTATGAACTGAAGAACATCTGGCAACTTGAAAAAGTGAACATTGAACCTTTTGTAATTTCCGCAGAGGGATTGGTGAGCCACAGGTTCTCCAAAAGTTTAACAAATTGCGGACTAAATAGAAATATCATAAACGTGGAACAATGGGCTATATTGTTGCAAACCTGCCACATAGTTCGAAAATTTTTGTCTTAATGCCAACGGAATACTGGGTTATAATGAAATTTATCCCCAGGCTCCGAGCCGAACTCCAACATCGCGAACGAGGAATCGGTTTATGGTTTCCAGCTTTTTGAGCTGAGAGAGTGATACCAAGTCGATAAGAATAATAATAACAATTTCAATGTCATTCGGACTCGAGAAATGCTCCACTATCAGCATACAAAAGGGAATAATAAAAGAACAACATTCAACAGTCTATGGTATCCAAGAATTAGCATCAGAAGACTCATACAAATATTTATTTACATCCCAATTTGTCTATAAAAAGGCTATATATTCCAAGAAAGTTGGGAGACAGAGGGCTTGTGAATGTCAAGAATCTTTGTCTCAACCAGAAGAATAGGATGAGAGAGCGCTTCATTAGTTCACATAGCACACTAATGAAACTGGTTGTTAAGAAGGACCATGGTTTCACCTCGCTGAATCTAAATAGACAAATTCGTGTTGATAGTAGAACAGCACTGAAGGATATTGTTCAAGAATGGAAACAACAGACATTACATGAGAGATATCCTAAATCACTTGAGGATGACTCCATTGACAAACATTTATCTCTAAAGTGGCTTACCGATAGACTGTTATATCCAGAAACAGAGGGCTTTGCGACAGCTATTCAAGATAAGGTTGTAAGGCCAAAAAATTATGAAAGACATACTGCACATGGATGTTGTCGACAAGTGCAGGAAGTGCGGTGATGTGGGAGAAACAATTGAACATCTTATTGGAGGGTGCCCGGTCCTTGCCCCTAGGCATGTATAATCAGCTGGTGAAAATTATAGACCAGCAAATCGCTTTAAAACATTCTCTATTTGATAAAATACTTCCACCATATTACAAGTACACGCCTTCCCCCGTACATGAGTCAGCCGATACCATTCTTTACTGGGATAGACCAATTACAACAGATCGGATGGTTGACTATAATAGGCCGGATATGGTTCTAATTAGCCGGATATAGTTCTAACTAGCAGCTATATAAGCAGAACAGAGCTTTCATAATTGACATTGTGATACCACTCTCTCACAACACCAGAAACATTGAAATGAAAAGGTCATGAAGTATGAAAATCTTGAATTTGACCTGAAAAATCAATGGAAACTCCAGAAAGTGGAGGTGCTACCTTTTGTTATATCCGCCAAGGTCAAAAACGATTACCACCTAAGACAACGAGCAGTTCACTTATAAACTTGCCACATTGTTCCTAAGGTACTATGCCGAATGCTTTCTCTTCTTGGCATTGTAAACCCGACCAGCCTAGGCTGAGATGATCGATGAATCATGTTTGTGATAACAATTTAACAATATTATATTTCTTCCAAAATTATTCAGAAGTTAAACCACTCCGACTCTGGCGCCTTTGAAGAAACTAGGAATATTTTTATTGAAATATATTGGGGCAATTAACATTTTGCCGACAGGCAACGAAATATCTTGAACCAGACTATAATGCTATTCCTTCTCTGAAGTGGGCTTTAGAACGGTTTGAAAAATACACATCTACGGAGACTATAGCTTCCTCATCCTTCTTATAAAGTCCTTACGACTGACAGTTTGTTTGAGTTTATGGAACAAATTGAAGTCAAAAGGACCGAAATTTGGTGAATATGGTCAATGTTCCAACAATTCAATTCGGTCAATTCCAAAACACCTTATTAGCAGGTACATTGTTCTTTTTTTTATTTTTTTTTTCAGCTATTTTTATCTGGAATTTTTTCATCCAGGTTATCTAAACACTTGAATGGTATCCTGCCCTCGTCATATTTTTATCAACGAAATTAAGCTATAAAATGAATGTTTGTATAACAAAACACTAATGTCATGAAGTTTCCAATCAGTCGAACCGTTTTTGGCGTTGCCTTTGGCATAGTTCTCATTATTTTGATTCTGGTGTCTAGTATTCTGGTGTCACGTATTTCCCGTAGCTGCGGGACAATGTATAAAATCAGTTTTATTCTTGTTAGAATGATCGAAACAGTATTGAGAAGTTTATATTTGAAAAGTTCAGAGTCTGACACAAGATGACGTTTGATCAAATTTGCTATGATTTTTCTTAATTATGACTTTTTAGATATCCTGTTGCAAAATTTCAGGTGCAAGGATTTAGTTGCTTATTTGTGTCGAAAGAGTAAAGCGAATAGGTTTTGATATTTTCTGAAAAATGGATAAAATAGCTAGCTTGATTAAAAAATTTCAGGCTTAGTATTGAAAATATGTACTTTTTTTAAGTACAATCACTAAATTTTTTCAACATTCATAATTTATTTAAATTTGATTTTGCTTAAAGAATTTTTTATCTACGAAAATTCATTTTACTGTATTTAACTAACTCTAAGAGAAAAAAAAATATGCGGCTTTTTATTTATAAAACATTTACCTTTGATATTATACATATAGAAATATATAATATCAAAGATAAATGCTTTATAAATAAAAAGTCGCATATTTTTTACTATTAAGCTGGGTCCACATCAATAAAATTGTGCGTGTAGGTTGAATTTATTGGAACAATTTATCTGGATTATCTGGTGGACAACAGAGGGTTTGTGTGTGTGCTGTGCCGCGACAATATTTATGTGTGATTTTGTATGTCAGAGCGTCTACATTACCGTGCAGGCACACCGCATACAACATATATAGCCCGCACAACGCCAATTTGTATTGATGCGGTCCCAGCTTTAGAGTTAGTTAAATACAGTAAAATGCAAAATCAAATTTAAATAAATTTAGTGATTGTTCTTAAAAAAATATATTTTCAATATTAAGCCTTAACTTTTTTAATTAAAAAAAAAATAGGTCTAATGCAAAAAATACGCCATAAATTACTTTTAAATTCAACTTTAACCTTGAATAACTTTGGGAGGAGTGAATTTAACGAAAAATGTTAAGATACCTTTTGTGTAGCGTATTCAATTTCCTTTATGAATATGTATTGTATTTTTTCAAATATTGATTCGTTCATTAGTTACAAAATTTCAAATTAGAAAGGTAAAATTGTAAAAACAGATTAATATTCAAGGCACGATTACATGGAAATGGCTTGTTTGACGTAAATTTATAATAAAACCTTTTTCTGTAGAGAATTCAATTCCCTTCAAGAGTATGTATTGCTCAAATTTTTCAAATTGATAGTTTAGGAGTTTTGGACGAACGATGCGATTGCTATTAAAAAAACAAAAGTCG
The DNA here is from genome assembly GCA_031761425.1 of Cosmopolites sordidus. NCBI lineage: Eukaryota > Metazoa > Arthropoda > Insecta > Coleoptera > Curculionidae > Cosmopolites > Cosmopolites sordidus. Next base: position 144,034 of record JARFXV010001204.1, read on the forward strand.
CGATAATACACTTCTTAATATACGTATTAAGGGCTCTAACTTTCACACCATCATCACAAATAATATTTTCGGTATCCCTTTAAAAAAAATTGTCGATTTTTTTGGCCCAGTCTAATGCCGAATCACTAAAAATGTTGTAGAAGACCTACGGTGAATCGTGCATATCAAAAACACAGGCATTTGAATGGTATAAAGGGTTCAAAGAACGATGAAAACCTGGACAAAATCAAGAAACAGGTGGTCGAAAATCGTCGTAGGAATATTAGAGAGTGGTGGTCCGAAGTTGAAGTCGAAACTTCTTCCAGAAGGACACCGGGTGAATAAGGAATACTATTTAGGCATAATGAGGCGTTTGACCTTCAGTTCCTTCAGCGAATTTTCTTTTATGCCCTCAATTGACTCAAAACGCGTTCTTCGAAGTGAAACGGGTCATATCATGCTCATATCAAATATCTTACTCGAAGAGTGGTGCAAGATTCATGAAATGTCCTTCCAAACCAAACTTGATGTCGATAAACAAAACCAGGTGATGTAAACAAACTACTTGGCCGATAGTGCTCAAATTGTACAACGCAACTAGGCACAGTGGTGCCATCCTACATCAGAAAAGAACATTAAAGAATATATCGGCCTTTGTAAATGAGAAATTCCCGGTACTTTTTACTCAGATTGTTTAATGACATTTAAATAATCATAATAATTTAAAATAATAAGTATAAGTAGGACATTTTTCATATTTTTTTTTATTTTATTTTACACACATTTTATATTTTTTTTATTGTGTGTTTTATTGGGACATTTTATATATTGTGATTTGATCATTGTACGTCATAATTGATGGTGAAATTACATTTTTTACTTTATTTATTTATTTTTTTACTAATATTTAATATATCATTTTTTTTCCAATTAGCTAATGCACACAGTTATACAACCGTTAAGTTTGATTAAGACTTATTTATTCTGTTATTTATTTTATTATGGTATTATTAATATTATCACAACTATAGTACTGTTTTAAAATGGTATATTATTAACCTCAACCAAGAATCTATTAATAAGCGGTGAAACAATGTTTAATATTACTCATTCGATGTAACACAACGCTTATCATTGACACCATGTTATTTTTGTTTAAGTATTAAAAAATTATGCTATTATTGAACGACCCGTTAACTGATAGCTTTCTTAGAAGACATTCTTAATGCATGTCAATTATATTTTAATTATCGATAATGTTTATAATAAATGTAACAGCGAAAAACTTTCTTACAATTAACGGATGCCACCAAACTTGTGGATTTTGCATTACTCGAAATTATTTTTATTGATGTTGTCATATCTATTCTTAGAGAAATGTGATTATTTAATCATTGATATTTACACGGACTTACGTATGCTTCAGTAACTTCACAATATCCCAATTTGTGGATTTACGAGGGCCGATTTATAGAATCATGTTTTTTCCAGAAAAATAATTCCAAAATTTTTATGAACATTAAAAATATAATACGTCTCTTCTTGCAAGGAATTAATGTAATTAATGAATTCGTTGCAAGCCGAGACGTATTTTTTTTCTTATAGGTATCGAAAATATTGTTAAAAATGACGAACAAAAGAAAGTTAGAGCTCTTGATATTAATATTAAGAGGTGCCGCATTGTAACTTTCAATTTCCCTTTTAAATAACATAGGAACATTTTTTTAATCTTTGGAATTTTATAACTCTTCAGCGGAATATTACTGTGGAAAAACGATTACATAATTTTGTAGGAAATTGAACGTTCTTCAAAAAAGGTCTCTTATATATTTTCGATAAATTTACTTTTTCAAAAGTTATTCAAGGCTTAATTTGAATGCATAATAAATGTTTTCAATTTTTCAATGAAACTGTCAATTTTATCGAAAACTGTTATTCGACCTTTTTTGTAGATCATTCCATTTCCTATACATTTTCATTAATAAATTTTTGGAAACTCCGGGAAAAATCGTGAGTTATTTAAATTGAAATGTGAATTTAATTTTTTTTTCAACTGTTAATGGATTTTGATTTAATAATACGCTTCAATTTAAATAACTCACGAACCTTATGGAGTTTCGTAAAATGTATTAAGGAAAATTTATAGGAAATGGAACGATCTACAAAAAAGGTCGAATAATATTTTTCGATAAAAATTACAGTTTCGTCTGACTCGAGTCCAACTGACGACGGCTGTGAGGCCAGAAAACGGTCCTGGCAGGTACTTATCTCGACGAGGTGGCGACGGCTGATTTGAAACGAACGAAAATATATATATATATATATATATATATATATATATATATATATATATATATATATATATATATATATATATATATATATATATATATATATATAAAACAGGAATTAGCCACATGGAGATGAATCAGGCGAATACGGAGGATGTTGAAGCACACATACTTGGTTTCTCAGCCAAATATATTTTATTGGGCAAAAATTCACGAAGAGCGACGATCCTCATTTAAGGTGTGAGGAGCAAATCGACCACAGACTTTTTTTTTGTTTAAATTCTTTGTTAAATTTTCGTTAATCATATCTTTGGTCGTAATTAATTCCTCCGCTATCCATCTTACTGTCGAATTCGCATCGTAGACGAACATTTCAAGCACTTTTTCCACCAACTCATAGCGATTTTTGGTTTTTGCCCGGCCTGGCTTTGGGTCGTCTTCTCAAGCATCACGACTGCCTGGAATCGCTTATACCACTCGAACAAACGTGTATGGGATAAACTATAATCACCAAAAACTTTTTTCATCAATTCAAATGTTGTATAAAAAAACAAAGTTGTCTAATTTCCAGTTATATTTTTTCTCTACAAACATAACGCGTTTCGCTACACTGTAGTTTCTTCGGATGGTTGACAAATATTTTTTTGCACCTTTCTTGAGCCTCGCTCCTGAGCTGAGCGAATTCTTTGCATACAAACAAGGTATGCTCAGGGTTTATCCACCGTTTCTTTACAGAACCAACATCCGGCCTCATTTCTTTTACAGATTCTTGAGAGGTAGGATCAAAACTTTATGCCCTGTCTTTTATGAAGAGTTTCGCCCAGCCTTCATACAAGGCCCATCTGTCCTGCCACTCCATCAATAACATTTCGCTAGCATCTGTTTGGTGGTTCTTTTCAGTTAACATAGCTGCTTCCCGCTACTTAACGGGAAGATCCATGGGATCCATCCCTGCCAGCGCTTGCAGTACCGCCGTGGAGGTAGATCATTAGGCATAGCCCGCGGTTTATTGTCTTTAGGAGATTTGGTTTGGTATCAAACCTAACTCTACCCTACCCTATAATTCGAATCTAACCCTAGTTCAATGAATTGAGTTAAATTCACTGAAGTGTACGACACTACCTGATCTGACAAGTAGTCATCTGAAGACGTAAATTGTGAGCAATATAATTGAGGAATATGTTAAAATTAATCCCGATCAGCCAGAATATCAGTGAGCAATAGTTTTTTTTCTTGAAATGTATCGTAATATTTGACCATTCACCATATTGGTCAGATTCGGCTTTCTGTGGCCAGGCCAGTTCCCGATATTTCCAATTATAACGAAATGGAAAAAGGAAATATTGAGTTGTGGAAAAAGTTCGTAGGGATTTCCCATTAGTTGCTTTTTTAAAAGTTGTAAGCACAAATTTGTTTTGTAAAGCCTAATTGACAGTTTAATATTTCTTGCGTTGCAGGGGTTGGTCGTTGGTTTATTAATCTTGTCAGTACTTTATATGTAGTACTTAGAAGGTATATTCCAAGGTAGTTACAGAGTTACGTTCACCACATAATATTGCCAAGTTCAAACTCAACATCAACAAGAAATAATCTGAATTCCAGTAGAAATATTTTGCTGTGCAATGAGTAAAGCGCGATTAAGATGGGAAGAGTGTTTACGAACAGATGGACATCACCTTTCGGATGTTAAAAAATTATTTTTTTTTTCTTCTTTATGGTGATATATTTTTAATTTTTAAAATCTATCATTTTGATTGGTTACTGGGTCTTACCAGTTTATCTACCACATCATGTTTGTCTAAAATTAATAGCAAATTATCTGTGGCAAAAAAGACAAAAATTAATGGGAATTTATAGACTAATATAATAAAATTGCATCACTTGATATGAGATATTTCTTTTTGATATGAGATATTTCATTATTTGATATAAAATGAAACATTCTTTTCGAACCATAAAAATACAATGTACGCATTTATGTTGGTTTATAAGATTGTCCTTCAACGTTAATCACGTAAGAGCGTTATTCAAAATCGCAAGGGATACCAAAATAAGCCATAATAATAGTTGGATTTCTCCTTAGAAGGGAACCCGTACATTGTGTGAATAAAAGAATAAATATAAACTGTTACGAGTACAAAAGAATTAAGGTCATACTTTGTAATGTCTTATAAACGATGTAATAACATTCTATATATATATATATATATATATATATATATATATATATATATATATATATATATATATATATATATATATATATATATATATACCAGGTGTCCCATTAAGGATGGATCGCGGCCGTATCTTGAAAACTATTTATCCCACAACTTTGGGGGAAAAAAATTGTACTAAAAATGATCATGAAAAATTCACCAAAAATATTTTTAAGCTTCTAAAACGACCGCAAGAGGGCGTGACGAGCTAAACATTTTTAAAAATCATTTTTTTGTGTATTTTCAAGTGTTAACCGAGTAAGAAAAATTCTCAGTTATAATTAGCAAACTGTCTCGTACAACTTTGTTTTATGACATTTTGTCGTAATTTCAGGAATAGAGGGGTAGGGGGGAGTTTTACCTATTGAGATAAAAAGTCGTCTAATGTCCGTTTGCCTTAACCAATCTGCCTCAATTTGGATTCATTTAAAAGGCAATTGCTGGGACAATCGGGGTTACATTCAACGATAGTTTTTTTTGAAGTTTTGTTCAGTTTTTTCAAATGGAATGGTACAGCTTTTATTACATGGCTAGAAAGGTAATTTAAAGAGGAATCATCCAGTGAAAACCCGAAATCGATATCTCTGACATGTCAAGAGATATTTCGATTTTTCTGAAAAAATCAGTTATTATTTCATTACTACCTGCATTAAGTTAAAAAAATATTAACCTAATGTTTGCCTTGCTTCACACTTTACCCAGGTTTAGGACTGGTCCAAATTCTTCGTGCCATATATATATATATATATATATATATATATATATATATATATATATATATATATATATATATATATATATATATATATATATATATATATATATATATATATATATATACGTTTAGGAAAGATGCTTCGTATGCGTTCATCCGAGATGTTTATCATCTCAACAATCTCTTTGCTATCGGTTAATAGGATATCACGGTTTTTTTTTTGTATTTCTTCATTAGTGACATCAATGGAGCGTCCTGAGCATGGAGAATCACTCTTGCTTCACGTGAAATCTGAAGGAATAGAGTCCTCATAATAGTTTTCTAACTTTGCGCGATGTTTTATCCACACCTACATAACTTATCCGGTTTCGAATACTGTCTGAATGATTGTGGCGTGTTCATATATATGTTTTTTTTTCTTTTCGCGATCTAAAACTCAAAAAATATAATATATAAATATTAATATAATAAATATATTAATATATAATATAATATGTTAATATTATTTATATTAATTATATATAGCCTATATAGTTTTTGTGGATTTTAAGCGGGCGTTCGATAAAATCAACAGAGAACAACTCATGGAAGACTTAAAAAGAATCGAAGTTCCAAGAAAGATTAGAAGATTGATCGGTATGACAATGCATGAGTCTGAAGCAAGAATATATACAGAACAAGGAATGACAAATAACATAAAAATCAAAAAGAGGGGTTAGACAGGGAGATGCGTTATCGGCACTTTATTCATAATATCATTGGATAGCATAATAGAGAGAATTGAAAATATAGGAACATTAAATAAACATCTTGTACAGATAGTGGCATATGCGGATGATGTTGCAATAATTGCTAGAGAGCAGAGAGAGCTAAAGCGCGTAATAAAAATAATTGACCGCGAGTCTAAGATAAAAGGGCTGGAAATAAGTAAGCAAAAAACAAAGTATATGTACTGCAGCAGAAATGAAAGTGAATACTGAGAAATTTGGAGTGCGGAAGCTATAAATTTGAAGAAGTAAAAACATTTAAATATCTGGGAGTCATAATAGATAGAAGGAATGAGGGACTTGATATAGAAGAGAAGATACATAAAGGATATAGAGCATTCCATAACAATAAGAAATTACTGAAAGACAGGAGATTGAGCACAAGGAATAAATTAGGAATATACAAAACAATAATAAGACCAATAGTAACATATGCCGCAGAAACTGTAACACTTACAGCAAAAGAGGAAGACAAACGAAATATTTTTGAACGCAAGATAATGAGAACCATAATGGGTGCAAAGAAAGTGGGAAACAACGAGCACAGAAATCTGATGAACTTTGATATCGACAACTTGTTGGGAAAGGAAAACATAGTGAGAGCAATTAAAGCACAAAAAATAAGATGGTATGGACACGTAATGAGAAGAGACAGGGATACGCCAATAAGAGAGATAACAATATGGAAACCAGCACAGAGCAGACCGAGAGGGAGACCCAGGGTCAGATGGAGACAGCAGGTGGAGGAAAATATAAAAACAGTAAACGCAGAGGGATGGAGAGGACAGATCGCAGACAGGAGGAGATCTAAATTCACAATTGCCGCTTCAAGGACGGTTTGTAGAGTTGTCACTTTGCGATGTCTCGTCTTATTGGATTTCAATCAGATCTGGACTATTAGGGGCCCAGAACTTTTGGAATCAAGACATGTTCATGGTATATCGCAGCCAGTTTTGTCAGTGCGCCGCTTTGTTAAAAGATGTAACCTGAAAATAGTTCTTAAAATAATTGGGATTATGTTACACCACGATTTTACACTATATTATTCATTCGTGACTTGGACAAAATTCTACATGTTCCATATTCACCTGATATGACATCGTGTGACTTTTTCGTGAAACAGACTCAAAGAATGTTTCGATAATTAGAAAAAAAATAGGTGTCCTCGTAAACGTCTATCTATAAATAACTTTCCCTAAATATTTGTTGATTGGGAATAAGATTAAAACCGATAAATTATATTGGCGATAACAATTCCCAAAGGTTTTGATGATGTAACGATATCGACCATGAACCAATTTTTATTTACCTCACCACGTTCGTTTTTGTTATGCGTCATGCCAAGTTATACTGCTTTTATTATATAGGTGTAATTAAATATATCAAGCTAGACGTCCGTAGGTTGTGACAGGTTTTGTTTTTTTTGGTGATGGCATTCGATGGCATACATATTTTTCGGAGTTCTATATACTGTTGGAAAGATAATGTTCTTGGCTACACTATGGTCGGAGAAAATTATTTCATAGCTTCAAAAATAAAAAAGTTATTGTACATTTTTTAAACACGAAAATTTTGGTCAAAAAAATGTAGGGTCTGTAGATTGTGACAGTTATAGAAATGAACAAAAGGGTTCAAAAAGTCAAAGAACAATGCAAGATTTTCAACATTTATAGTCGATTTTATTTAAAAGGCCTTGAAAAATAGAATAAAGAAAATCAAATACATGCTAGTCTTCGCCAGAGTCTCAATTTTGGCAGGTATGGTAGCTCCGAGTCATATTTACATACGTTATATGAAATGATCGCTGGCTCTTGTTACATTTAACGGAATTTTCGCAAGTTAATTTAGCTGGGAAATTTCTCATGCAAATCATACAAAAATCAACATCCGACGACGACGATGACTTTCGCATTGGTTTGCCAGTCTTCGCACTGGTTTGGTTAGAAATCAGGTTCAGAGAAAACGTTTTAATTGAGTGGAAAGATGTTCGTTTTCGAAAAGCCAGAGTTCTTTGGAGTCAAGGCGAAATTCAGAGTTTTGCAAACGAGTTCAGGGATGTGTCGAATATCCTGTGCCTTTCCAACATTAGATTTTTACCAACTGCTACACTCGGCGTTATATATAAACTGAAACATCCAATGATTACATTTTATGAGAACAATGAGGTGGAAAAAAAGCATTTGGACGCCGTTTTCCAATGCCAAGTCAATTGCTTCGATAGATAAGGGAGACGTACGATTTTCAAGAAGAAGCAATGTTGATTTATCTATCTATTTATCTACTGTGTTTGATAAAATACTTCGTATATACAGGCGGCATCAATTCTTGATAAAACATTATCCATGAAACAGCTTTGCATATTCTTTCTCGGGAAAATAAAGATATGCTGTATAGAATTTCCGACGACATTTACGGCAAGCGTCATAGTTACCATAGTGCCACGTTCTTGTGCAGCAGCTTAACCCACTTTTTGCGTGCCTTTTAACGAGATGACTTTTCCGATTTTCGTTGGAACTGTCGAAAAACCACACTCGTCTATATTCCATATGAATTCTGCATCAAAATGGTACAAATCGAAAAGTACCCTTGAATAATCAAAAAATGGGTCGACATTTTCCTTGCAAAAGGCCTTGATCCGGCTGAGACTTGTTTGTGCGAGCATGCGCATAGAAAATTTTTTGTACCGCAGCATGAAGCTGTAGTATCAAGATTTTCCAACCATTTCATCTCTATCCCATGATGCTGAATATTCGATATTCAGTTTGCGCGCAAATTCGTAGGCTAATTGTTTCAATTCGGTTATGCTTAAGCCGTTATAGATATGACAGCATGGCACAAGATATTCGACCAAAACTTTTTTTCGTCATTGAACACCTATGGAATCAAAAAACAAAAATATTAAAATGAATAAAAAAATGTGCCATCTTTGCCGTCGAATACGATGCAATACGGTGGACGATAGGCATCAACACTTCATAAAACATATTTGAAATGTCTGGAACATCATTACCCAATTTTGCGATATAGCGCGACAAACTAGATTTACTCAATTTGTAGATACGAGCAGTGAGTCAGATACACTTATTTTCGATTTTGAATAACTACCTTTCACTTTTATTTTGGTTTTATCACTTTTCTACTTTTTCTTTTATTCTTTTCTTTTGTTTGATTTTTATTTTTTATTTTCACTTTTTCACTTTTTCACTGGCAAAATTTGAACTGGCGTCAGAGCTAGAGATGTCCGGATCGGATCTGATCCGACTCCCAGATTCGGATCTTTTAAAAGAGCCGAATGAACCGGTTCCTAAAATTACGATTCACAAATCTCGGATCCCAGGCGGCTCTCGGATCCTAGACGGCTCTCGGATCCCAGACGGTTCTCGGATCCCTGACGGTTCTCGGTTCTGTTGGATCTTAGATAGTCGGGTCGGACGGATCTTGGGTCTCGGGTCCTTTTTAGATCCGTTGATTTGTGAACCGTGAGAGAAAAGATTCGTGGGGAAAGGAGCCGTACTGTGGCTTAAAATTTGCAATCTATTATTGTTTTATGTACCTAAATATATAAATATATAAAATAATACACATAATAATTAAATATATTCATTTATTTTTAAACAATTACATTTATTTATTTATTTAGCGTATGGCTCACATGGATTTATATATATATATATATATATATATATATATATATATATATATATATAATATATATATATATATATATATATATATATATATATATATATATATATATATATATATATATATATATATATAATATACATCAAAATACATTACATAAATAGATTAAATTGTAAAACACGAAAATTATAAATTATAAAATAAACTATAAAAATATATTATAAATATGAAAAAAACATACAAAATATATAAAATAAAGTTCAACATCAGGTAAGACACATCACAATAAGTACATCAAATTTTAAAATTAATTTTTATGAATTAAAATTTTTAAACAATTACATATTTACATGTAAAAATATGATTTCATTTATCTTTTTAGTTTTCAATCGACTTCTTTTTTCTGCCACAATTTGGCCAGTTGCCTACGTAGGGTTTCTGGAACTTTTTACATTTATTACTTTGTTTTCAAAATTTTTCCATATGAGAGAGTGAATTATTGCTTTTTGATGTCAGTGATATACCGAAGCCTTTTAATAATTCATACGAAAAATAATTCATATACGGGCATGTTGATATTCTCAGAAATTAAAATGTTATGCTATATACTACTGCAAGTCGTAAAGTATTTGTTTATCTGGCTATGCAACTAAGTTGTGCAACCAATTATACGACAAAAGATTCAGTGGAAGTCGAGAACCGGCTCAGGGATCTGGATCTTTGACTTGATTCGGAACCGGTGATCCGACTCTCCAAAAAGATCCGTATTTCCCATCACTAGTCAGAGCGCAAGTAAGGCTCCTTATATACCCTCAGCTGACCGTGAAGAAGTGTCCAGTGGTGGGGATATTTCGAATGTCATTGATCCTATCGAATATACTAGAATATTCCATGTAATTCTTCTGATAGGACTTTATAGAATATTCTAGAAAATTCGATATAATTCGATGGAATATTCTAGACCAGCAGTCTCCAAACTTTCCAGCCTTAGGGCTATACTGATTACTCCAGTAAGTTCCAAGGGCCAAAACTATTAATTTTCCTACCATTATCTATAATTTCTAAACTAGTCGCGGGTCGGATTAATGACCCTGGCGGGCCGGATTTGGCCCGCAGGCCGTAGTTTGGAGACCCTGTTCTAGACCATTCGAGATAATTTTAGAAAATTTGATATAATTCGATGGAGTATTCAAGAATATTCGAGAATATATGAGAACACGTAGTGTCCCAACCTACGTGAGTCAACTGTCCCAACTTAGTACATCGTGACCATTTTGAAATGACATGATCTTTTTTCCTTTGCAAAAGAGACAAAAAACTATGGTACAAATGTTAAATCCATCTTTTTCTACCGATTACAAAATGCGCTTTTCTCACTTATGGGAAATTTTCTTCTTCTTCGGCTTATACACAAGGAACACGATCTTACTCCTATAAAAAGTTTGTTCGTAATGAATAAACAACTTGACAGTAAAAACATTGGTGTCGATACTCGAAAATAATTGAGAAATAGTACTGTCCTAACCTACGGTCATATAGGATGTGATTTCGACTTCAAAGGTAAAGAACGCTCAGATCAACCGAAAAAATTTGAACATGCCGAATTGCAAGCATTGTTTGAAAAAAAAATGATATGCAAACTCAACAACAAATGGCAGAGAAAGTAAAAGTTGGTCGCCGAACCATTTGTGATCGTCTGCATGTCATGGGATCCATAAGGCTGGAAAATGTATACCACTATCAACTAAATGACAGACAGATAGAAAAACAAAAAAACGGCGTGCGAAGTTTTGCTTTCTCGGCATAAAGGAAATACTTTTTTGCATCGGATCGTAACTAAAGACGAAAATTGGATATATTTCATTACGAATTGCTTTGGAAAAAAGACAAGGTGTCCTGGGATCAGAAGGGCGTCGTGTAGCATGAGCTTCTAAAACCAGGTGAAACAGTAAATACTGTTTGCTACCATCGACAAGTGATCAATTTGAACGATATCGAAAAATTTTTTCGATCGATGATCGAAAAGCGACCGGAATGGGCTACAAGGTACGGAATTTGACTTTGCAGCATGACAATGCCCCATTACACACAACGAAAGCGGTCAGAGACACCATTTCTGCACTTGGCTGGGAAATCTTGCCCCACCTGCCGTACTCACCAGACTTGGCCCCTTCGGATTATCACTTGTTTTCATGGATGACTCACACACTTTCCATTAAACGCTGCAACAATTACAGAGATGCCGAAAAAATGGCTTGATAACTTGACCACCTCATCAGATGTACGGTTTTTCCGGAAGGGCATCCATAAATTACCAGAGAGATGGGGAAAATATGCAGTTTGCGATGACGCATACTTTGAAATACAATTTTTGACCTTTCTCCCAAATTAAACGTGTTTTTTTAAGAAAAAATAAAAAATGTGCTAAACGAGAATTTTATATTTCACCCAGACAAGGCTCCCGTGTATATGACTCGAGTAAGATGTATTTTCAACGGGAGAAGACTTTTAGACTGGGCAGCAAAGTCCTCAGACCTAAACATGATCGAAAATGTTTGAGCAAGATACTATAGACAAGCCCCTTTACGATACTCTCCACATTCGAATGATTATGAGTTTAGAGAACGGAGGGGGTTCACAGCTTAATAATTTGAAATTATAACGCTTTTCAATAAATATATTAATTTCAGTTAATCAAGTAAATCAAATCAATTGAATTAATTTAAAAAAGCGCAAAAAACAGAAGTGTCCTATATTTTTGTACCCGACATTATACTAAAAGTACGTTAAAAAAAAACTAGAAAATATTTTATTTTTTTGTCTTTCAATGCACTTACATAAAATATGAATAAAAATCTTGTGACAAGAATAATAATTAAATCATTTTGTTTTTACAACTTGAAAACATTCATACGAGGTGGGGCTATTAAATAACGAGACTAACGCTGCTTCAAAAGTATGGATGCGCCAAACGCCAGCGATCAACAAGTGTTTAGCGTGAAGCCTTCTTTTTCGAATGCAGTACCTTTCGGTTCTGTAAACAAATTCGTATAACCGAAGCCTTCGTTCGCATTAAAGTGGTTTTCTTGTTTCGCCGGAAAAATGTTAAGTGTAACAATATAACAAAGAATTGTTATGAAATTTCACTTGAAACTTGGAAAAACTACCATTAAAACTTATAATTTATTGAAAGAAGTATATGGCAATGAATGTTTATCGCGTTTACGTGTTTTTGTATGGTTTAAGCGTTTTTAAGATGACCGAGAAGACGTTGAAGATGATCCACGCCCGGATCGCCCTTCCACGTCAAAAACGGATGACAATATCGAAAAAATCGGTAATCTGGTTCGATCTGACCGTCGGTTAGGTATTCGTACGATTGCTGAAACTGTAGGAATTGTCAAAGAATGCGTACGGCAAATTTTACATAACAATTTTACCATGTAAAAAGTGTGTGCCAAAATAGCGCCTAAAATTTTCACGTTAGAAAAACAAGGGGCTCGCAAAAATGTTTGTACTGTGACCCTTTGAATGCCATTGAAAATGGCCCAAATTTATTGGAAAGGATAATAACATGTGACGAATCGGGGTCAACTGAAGGTCAACTATTAATCAACATTACTACCTTCACGTTCTTGCTGAACTACGTGAAAGAATAAGCAAAAAACGACCCGAATTGTGGAAGGACAAGCCATGGGTTCTCCATCAAAACAATACGCCGGCTCATTCCGCATTGTTTGTCAAGAGGTTTCTAGCCAAGTACAGCATCCCAGTGTTAGACCATCCGCCTTATTCGCCGGATCTTCTTCAGTGCGACTTCTATCTGTTTCATAAGGTGAAATCTGCATTAAAAGGAACAATATTTGAGTCCGTTGAAGCTGTGGAAGAGAAAGCGACACGCGTTCTGAAGGAGCTGACAGAAGAAGACCTCCAGCACTGTTTCAAACAATGGAAGATTCGCATGGGGTGTTGTAGGGTTAGGAGAGGGGTGTATATTGAAGGTGACAATAAGTAAATATGTATGAAATCAAAATTAAACATTTTACAGCGTCAGTCTCGTTATTTAATAGTCACACCTCGTATTTTTTAACAATAAAAAATTAATTAGTAAAATAATTTGTAATACGCATATGTTTGTGTCCATTTATAAAAAGAGTTTGTTGTAAATACGTTTCTATTTTTAATGATGCTAATGATGAATGGTAATTTCTTAACGATGGATGATTAAATTATTATCTTCTGCATTGTTTCCACTTTTTAAAAATCGCTCTACAATTTTTTTTCCTGTATTAACGTCATCAAAACTAGGGGACGTTTCTTCTAAATCTTTCTCATTTTCTTCTTCACCATCGCGAATCTGTGTAACAATCTTTTGATCTATTGGTCAGTTGGTAGTCGTCAGAGCATTATCTATAATAGTTTAATAACATGTTCTAGTATAGTAGATAAACTTAGGTCACAGTTGTAAATTTTTTACCATATACTCAGAGTTAGATTGCCTTCAGCTGCCTCATCAGCAGGTTGTTTATTAAACCATTAGGGTTAATGGTTTCGGTCATAATGATTCAGGTTAAGAGGACAAAGAAGATTTTTTTTTAATTTTTTTCTATTCGACCAATAAAATTGTTTGTCTGGATTTTGGTAACGCACCCTGTATATGAATCGATTTATAAATTTATTGTTTTTTGTCTATTTCAGGCTATTGCAGTAGTTTGTATCGGTCTGCATCAGAAGAGCTCATCTGGAGACTGGAATGTGGACACTCTTTCTGCAGCTGCTTTCGGTGGATACGTCATCATTTTAATCGGAGGTTTCGCAGGTTAGTCAATTATTATTCTTGTTATCTGAATTGTATTTGCTTTTTGTCCATTAGTTACATTTAACATTCTGAAAAAATTGGTCAAAGTTATTTTAGAATAAAACTAATACCACAGTTAGATAGACCGAAAAAAGCTCTTTAAATGCTCAAGCGCATTAAAATTAAAATTAAAGTAATTTAACACAAATTTATTTGAAAATAGAGCATTTAAAATTAAAATAACAAAAAATGCAATAATTTTCTTAACAACCTAATAAATAATAATAAGTGCAAAGTTTTGAAATCAATAAACACAGTTCATCATGAACATCTAGTTCCTAATGAAACGGATAACCAAGGCAACAACAAAACCATAAATAAGCATTTGGAGGAAAAGATGCAGACAACCCTCCAAGAATATTTACTAAAATATAATGGTATCCAATCACATAACAGACCACCTATAGGAAATATCAGATATTCAGTGGAAAACAAAATTGTTGTCGACAGTATGAATAACATAATGCATGGGCACCTAGAGAGTTGTCAGAACATGCAAGATATTTACCATGTAAAATAATGTGCCGCTGGAGTAGTTGTCACTGTAACGAACACACCAATAATGAAAATAAAACTTATTATTCCAAATAACAATAAAATTGAACAAAACATAAAATTGAAAAATTACTAATCTGAGAAAGAAGGTCGGAAAACTAGAAAGTTATCTTAGGACCTCAAGACCATGTAGTGTAAAACTAAAACGAGATAAAAAAATCATAGTTAAAATCGGCTAAATTCAAACCAGCGATCCTGTGTTCAGAACAAAGCTAAACGTTCTACTAGATACAAATAATCAAAAAGTAGCTGTTCTAGAAGGGACATGAATCCAGAAATATAATGATATAATTAAAAGATTTTATAGACAACAAAACCTTTAATTCTCGGCAGTCACAATTTTACCGTTCTTTGACGAGTGAAAAAATGGAAAAACCTAAAAAGATACCCAAAGAACTTGCATTGGTGAGATATTGGATGGAAATATGGTCTACACCAACTACGCATAATGAGAACGCATACTGGACTGAAGAAGAGAGTAAACTACTTGCTAGTTTTAGAGCTAATTGGAAATTTTAGTAGAGCAATAAAAATGAAATTTGGCCTTGAAAAGTATGCAGTCTTGCATGTAAATAAGGAAAAATTCAGCAGCCAGAAGGGACAGTTCTTTCGGATGGTACTATAACGACGAATTGGGGAATCAGAATTATAATTATTTAGGATTCCAACAAGCGCTAAATATAAAGATCTCCGAAGATTCTCACGCAAAACAAGAAAAAACTTAATATGATTAATGATATAATGATTACTGACAACCACATTCGGCACGATAAGCCAAATATTATACTAATAGAGAACATAAAGATAAAGGCGTATAGTATCAATATAACAGTTCATCTGGATGATAATGTAGCGTGAATCTATTCTGAAAAAAAAACAAATACACACACCTGCATTATGAATTACAACGAATTTATCAACTGAAGGAGAATATAGTGATTCCATTTATAGTATCATGCAATGGGCTGGTACAAAAGCAGATTATATTGGGTACGTCATATCGTTCGGCGTTACATTTAAAAACATTTGAAATCTTGGTTCAAGATTACAAATGTTTGTACAAGATTACGGTTATAAATGTAGTACCGGAAAATTGCTTCAATAAATATATATATATATATATATATATATATATATATATATATATATATATATATATATATATATATATATATATATATATATATATAATACTTAATCAAATAGAAAAAGATTTCCAAAAAAATAATACCTGAAATTTTTACAGAACATTTAAAACTAAATTAACAGGTTATCAAGTCCAAAGTCTTTGCTTCCGAAAAGAAAACGGACAATTAGCTCTATATAACCAAAACAATTGCAAATCACTTGCCAAATATTTTGAACAACTACTATACTGTCCTGAGCCATTAAACAGATTACCAACAAATTTTCAAATGAAGATGAAATAATTAGGCAGATCAAACAACTTAAAAATAGCAAAGCTTCTGGTGAAGATGGAATCATTGCTGAACTTCCGCTGGTCCAGGTACAATAAAGGATATAACCAAAATTCTACAAGAAGTTTAGCGAACCGAACGGTTCAGGAACATTGGAAAGATGCTCTAATCCATCCACTACATAAGAAAGGCGATAGAACGGATGTAAACAACTACAGAGGGATGTCTCTTCTCTCGGTTTATTACAAAATTCTATCTCACTATCTACTAGACGGAGCACAGGGACAATTAAAATTAAAATTGGTGAATATCAAGCATGTTTTCGACCGGGCAGATCCTGAAACTAAAATAATAAAAATCTCCTCTGTACATTTGTGGATTTCAAGAAAGCATATGATTCTATTGATCGCGAATCTTTATTCCAAATCTTGAAAGAACACGGATTAGATCTGAAAACGCTGGCAATTATTAAAGAAATATTAACCAATACAAGGTCAAAAGTTAAATTCATAGGTTACATCTCAAAGCCTTTCGAAATTAAAACTGGAGTGAGACAAGGGGATGGGCTTTGGCCACTGGAAAGGTAATATAGGAGTGGCGTGTAAAAAAATCGGCCCTGAATATTGACCAGCCCATTAAACTGGGGAGAACCAATATCAAAATAGATGGTCTGGCGTTTCTGATGATCTGGCTCAAATTTCCTTTGAAATGATACAACCTGCAGCAGACTAAGAACACCATTTCTAAAAACAAAATATAATAGCATCAGACGAGTCTCTCAATTCAAATATTTGGGTGAAATAATCATGGAAAACGGGTTGGAAAAAGCGGCCAATAAGAGTAGATGTCAAAAAATGGAAATTGCATGGAAACTTACACAAAATGGTTACAACAAAAGATGCATATCTAAAAACACAAAACTGAGACATTACAACACGGTTATTAAGCCGGAATGTCTATATGGCGCAGAAATGCTCATTTTGAATAGAAATAAAGACATCGAGGAGATTGAAAAGAAAGAAAGAAAAATCTTAGGCTCCAAACAAATAAATAGCACAACATATCGACTTCGAGAAAACAAAGAAATCAAACAATACATAAATGTACATAGCGATATGACAAAAAGAAGACTGAATTTTTACGGACACATAAAACGGATGAATCCGAGTAGACTAACTAGACAAATAGTTGAATTTTATGAAAATAGGAGTAGAGCTAAAATAGAAACAATTAAATGGATTGCTCGAATTAAAACGATCTGCTCCTTTTTCAGATTACGTCTTTCCATTGGCATCTCTTAGGGCCGGTTCTACAATGCAAGAATATACCAGGTATAAACTATACTTATAAAAACGTTTCGGGCGTATACCTGGTATATATATTCTTGGATGGTAGAACCGGCTTTTAGTCTACAGTCTAGAAAAATCGCATATTTTTCAAATTTAGACCCAAGATTCTAACATTATATATTGCTGTTGGTTAATATCATTTCTACAACTATGTTTTTTTCTACCACCCTATAAGTCATTTGCGGGTACTATTTAATCTGCGGTATTTGCTAATCGATGCAGAATTTGTCAGTCCCAAGATGACATCAAAACACTGAATCACAATCCATGATTCAACAGCGATATTTTTATATTATTATGTAGTCATTTCATTGAACTTTAAGCTATTTGACTTGGAAAATGACATGTAACCAAAATGTTTTATCACATTTCTACAATTTATCGTTACATTATACATTTATCGTTACATTACATTATACAATTATAATATTTAATCATGTTTTTACTATAATACCGAAAGATGGTAATATATTCTTTAAATTGCGTCATCGAGATGTGCATCTTCACGGCTATACCGATTATAAAGTTGGGTCTACACCAATAAAATTTTGTGTGTGTGTGTGTTTTGAAGTTACTAGAACAATTTGTTTGAATTATCTGGTGGACAACAGATGGTTCGTGTGCGTGGTGTGCGGCGACAATATTTGTGTGTGACTTTATATGTCAGAGCGTCTACATTGCCGCATAGGCACACCACATACAACACCTACAGTCCGCACAACGCAAATTTGTATTGATGTGGACCCACCTTTAAAAGTAGACGCTCTGACATATAAAGTAACACAGAAATATTGTCGCCGCACAGCACGCACACGAACCATCTGTTGTTCGCCAGATAATTCAAACAAACTGTTCTAGTAAATTCAACACACACACAAAATTTTATTGATGTGGACGCAGCTTAAAAGGTTGTCCATGAGAGTGTCAAAACTTTAAACTAGACACAACGATAACTACAAGTGTTCTAACGTTGTTCAAATTTCCCCAATTTCCCAATTTTTGATTACTCCTTCGCGATATCGCGATATCGCAAGGTATACTAGACTAATTGAAAAGTTCGCGGAGCGGAAATGATAAAACAAGTTTTCAGTTGAAAAAATAATTTTATTTTCCCTTAAGCTCAATAAATTTTTCCAGCGGTTTTCTAATTCATTCCATCTCCGAAGTAATTTTCTGGAGGCCCTTCAAAATACTCATCTACGGTTGCTGTAACTTCGTCATTTGATGAAAAACGGTTGCGACGTAAGAACTTTTTGAGGTTTGGGAACAGATGAAAGTGAAAGGGGGCTAGATCTGGTGAATATGGTGGACGCTCCAACAATTCGTAGTGTAACTCCTTCAATTTGACCATTGCAAGGACACATCTGTGAGCCGGTGTCATTGTCTTGTTGAAATATGATTTTTTTCTTTGCTAAACCAGGTCTTTTCTCATGAAATTTTGATCCAAAAGGTTATTGTTTTACCGGTTTGAAGATAATCAATTAACAAAATACCTTTTGCATCCCAAAAAATTGTTGCCATAACATTATTGGTCGATAAAATTAACCATTTTAGCTGCTTCGGAACTGAACAATCGGGTTCAGTCCACTCTGCGGTTTGTTGCCGCAGTTCAGGATCATAGTGGTAAGCCCGAGTCTCATCCACAGTTGGAAAATGACGTTTAAAATCTATTTTACTTTTCCGAAAAAGATCCAAATGTTAGTTAGAAAGTTTTACTCGAAGTCGTTTTTGATCAGAATTTAACAAATGGGGCACTCATCTTGCACATAGCTTTCTCAAGCCCAATTCCTTTTTCAACAATAGAAACACCCGCTTAGTTGAGATATCCATGGCCTTAGCAATTTCTGTCAAAGGCATCACTCTGGCGTTACGCCTAATTCAGAAGTAAGCTCCCGAACAGTTTTACCCGTATTGAGTTTGACTAAGGCTAATTTGTCGTTGTCAACATCCGATGGCTGACCACTACGCTCTTTATCATCTTCAAGGCTCTCATCACCGCTACGAAATTATTTAAACCATCATTGCGCAGCACGTTCATTAGTGGTTTCTGGGCCAAAGGCGTCGTTGATATCGCGAGCCCTTTCGGCAGCTTTTCGGCCTAGTTGAAAATGGAACATGTTGCATTTAACGTGCTGAAAAAATTAGCCAAAATTATTTTAGAACAAAGCTAATACCACAGTTAGAGCGAGAAATGTGCTTTAAAAGTATATATAAAATCAAAGTAATTTAACATAAATTTATTTGAAAATACAGCATTTAAAATTATAATAACAAAAACCCCAATAACTTTCTTGACAGTCTAACACTAATCTATATTTATTTTTTTGTAGGATACCTGCTCAGCTCTCCAATTAACAAGAAGATCGACATCTATTTTAGCTTGGCCGGATGTGCTGTATTTGTTGCCGCCGGTGCGCTCAACATTAAGCATTTCGAAAACCAGTGGAAATCAGAGTACAGGGACTATGGTCTTGCCAAAGGCTCCATGGCTGTCATAAACGGAGTGTTCTTTTTACTCGACACCCTCATCACATGGAGAGGAGATTTCTAAACGATTTCTCAAGACTCTTTTAATATTAATGTCTACGTAATGTTAAGAGCCTCTGACACCAATAAAAACACTTTATAATTCAGTTTAGTAAACCAAAATACTTGCTATATTGGTGTAACGAAGTTCATGTTGCAAATGCACTAAATATTTTATATGTGTCTGTATACTACTAAAATATTAATACTTTTTTGGAAATGTGTATTTTTATAGACGAATTTTTTAAATACTTTTATACAGCGAACGAAAACTCAAGATGAAGCCACAAAATATACCTCATTCTGTGCTTACATTGTGCTATAATGTAGTTTAGAACATATAGTGATAGTATGTGTTGTAATAATATTTCATATTTTTCATTATAATCATTCCCTTGTTGTAAACCTCTAAATTATATATTTTCTTATACAAATTTATCACACCGTTCAATTTTTAATTTGTTTTTATAATTTACTGTACCTGCAGTTATGTATAAGTTAAAAATAAAAGTTTATATATCTAAATGTTTCAATTATTTTCCCATTGAGGCGACAATTGACCAAAAGTGACTTTAATATTTACTTTACAAGCAGTAAATTTATTGAATTGATGCAAAAGTTTGTCTTGTTTTTGACGCTAGATGGTATTGCATCTCAAATTAAAGTGTTACCTTCTTCACACGTGTAAAGTTTTGATGTTTGACAGAAAGGATTTCAGATTTCATTTTTACTTGAAAAAAAAATTGTGTTATTTGGTTGTGTTTTTGAAATTTTGTCAAAATCTGCTTCAATAGCACCAGAAAAAAAAATTCTCAAACAGACAAAAATCTCCAGTGATACCATAGATTTAATGAAGAAACGATGAACAATGAGAAATGCAGGGAGTCCTTTTGGCAGGGTCAAGTACACTGAGCTCTGCAAAACTATAAGAACACGTATCAGAGAGGACCCGCGCCGGTTTAACATGCAGCTAGTGCAAAAAACCCTGGAAGAAAACAAATGAATTAATAAGGCTAAACAGAGGCTGAGAAATAAAAGAACGCAAATGTATGCCTTAATGCGTGAGATGGTACAGTGTGGAGCAAATGCGCGCGCGTATACAAATATTAGAGGTTATCAGAAAATTTTATTCACAGTTATATGAAGATCGGAACCAATCAAAGACAACAATACCCACGGAAGAACAAATGCCAGATATCCTAGGGGAGGGAGTAACAAATGTTATAGAATCGATGAAAAACGGCAAGGCTCCAGGAAACGACAGTGTAACTGTCGAAATGCTAAAAGCTGGTGGTCAGACGTTAGATAAAACACTGGCAAAATTATATTCAAAATGCCTCAAAGAACAAAAAGTACCTGACTTATTGAAAAATGCAGAAGTAATCCTGTTACTTAAATAAGGAGCACAGGAAAATTTAAAGAACTACTGTTCAATAAGCCTCCTATCAATAATGTACAAAGTTCTCACTAATATAATGACGCACAACCAAGAGAATAAGCAGGATTCAGAAGTGGATTCAGTACAATGAATCAAATTCAGGTTGTACAGCAGGCCATAGAAAGGCACAACGAATTCACCATGCCACTGTGCTTGGTTTTTATCGACTAGGAAAAATCATTTGACTCCATCTCAAAGCATGCCATAATGGGTGCACTGCTTAGCCAGGGAGTAGATAAATCATAGGTAAACCTATTAGGATCGATATATGATGGAGCTACAATGACAATTCACCTTGTTGGTCGTGAAGTGGGAATTAATGTAGAACGAGATGTACGGCAGGGTGACGCAATATCGCCTATTCTTTTCTCGGCTGGCCTTGAAGAAGTATTCCGTAAACTGGATTGGGAATAGGATGGTGTAAAGATTAATGCTGCAAATTTAAACCATCTTAGATTTGCAGATGATATCGTTCTCCTTTCACAAGATCCAGAGAACTGCAAAAGGCTGGCGAACCATTTGACTTAAAAATAAACCTGAAATAGAGTCAGGTTATGTTCAATAAATTCGCCGAAGACAGAAGAATTTCAGTTTTAGAAAGGGATTTGGAGATTGTCGACCACTATATACATATATATATATATATATATATATATATATATATATATATATATATATATATATATATATATATATATATATATATATATATATATATATATATATATATATATATATATATATCCGTAAACTGGATTGGGAACAGGATGGGGTAAAGGTCAATGGTGCAAACTTAAACCATCTTAGATTTGCAGATGATATTATTCTCATTTCACAAGACCCAGAGGAGCTGCAAAGACGCATACAAGAACTGCAAAGGGCTGGCGAACCATTTGGCTTGAAAATAAACCTGAAAAAGAGTCAGGTTATGTTCAATAACTTCGCTCAGGACAGAAGAATTTCAGTTTTAGGAAGGGATTTAGAGATTGTGGACAGCTTTGTATATCTTGGGCAGAGGATTTCCATGGAGGGGAATACCGCCCGGGAGGTGGAACGGCGTGTTAAATGTGGCTAGCAGGCATTTGGTAGGCTCAACATAGTGTTTAAGAGCAGACTCCCACTTTGCCTGAAAAGAAAAGTATTCGATCAGTGCGTTCTACCCGTTATGACATACGGAAGTGAAACCTGGACACTCACATCGCAATCAATTCAAAAACTTCGGGTGACACAGAGGGGAATGGAAAGATGTATGCTTGGCATTACAAGACGAGACAGAAAGTCCTGCGCATGGATCAGGGAACAAACAAAAGTCTGTGACATCATTGGAAGAGTAAAACAGTTGAAATGGAGATGGGCAGGCCATATAGCGAGGCGATGGGACGACAGATGGACCAAGGCAATCCTGGAGTGGATACCGCTTGATCGTAAACGTCCGCGAAGAAGACCGAAAGCACGATGGACTGATGACATCGTTAAGTATATTGGACCCGAGTGGCAGAGGAAAGCCCAGGACCGTGAAGGTTGGAAGCATGCTGAAGAGGCCTTCATCCTGCAGTGGATCGATACGGGCTGATGATGATGATGATGATATATATATATATATATATATATATATATATATATATATATATATATATATATATATATATATATATATATCTTGGGCAGAGGATTTCATTGGAGGGAAATACCGCTCGGGAAGTGGAACGGCGTCATAAATGTGGCTGGCAGGTATTTGGCAGGCTCAACATAGTGTTTAAGAGCAGACTTCCACTTTGCCTGAAAAGAAAAGTCTTCGATCAGTGAGTCGTACCCGTTATGTCATACGGAAGTGAAACTTGGACACTCACATCGCAATTAATTCAAAAACTTCGGGTAGCACAGAGGGGAAAGGAAAGATATATGCTTGAAATTACAAGATAAGACAGAAAACCCTGCGCATGGATCAGGGAACAAACGGAATTGTGTGACATCATTGGAAGAGTAAAGCAATTGAAATGGAGATAGGCAGGCCATCTAGACGACAGATGGACCAGGGCAATCCTGGAGTGGATACCGCTTGATCGCAAACATCTGCGAAGAAGGTCGAAAGCACGGTGGACTGATGACATCGTTAAGTATATAGAACTCGAGTGGCAAAGGAAAGCCCAGGATTGCGAAAGTTGGAAGCATGCTGAAGAGGCCTTCATCCTGCAGTGGATCGACACGGGTTGATGATGATTATGCGAGAAAGGTATTTGGAGAGGCAGGTATAAACTCGGCAGATTGAGGTGGGCAGGTCATGTCATAAGGTCTTTACAGCGAAACCTATGGATTCAAGACGTATAGGAAGGTCAAGACTACGTTGTAGGTAATGGCGTAACAGAGGATGCGCGAATAATATGTTCACCAAATTGTGGTTTTGAATAAAAAATAATTATCGACTTTTTTAATTTATTTTAAAACTTTATCATAAATAATATTCATAATTGATGCGAAAAACTTTTAATTTTGATAACTAAACTTATTACAATTATAGAATTACAATTTATAAAATAAAAAAAATCACGTGACTACGAAAACGCCACGACTAGCTGCCGTGACGTGATTATGTCAAAGTGTTTTCACGTAAGTACTGTCAACGACTTCTACCTGAGTATATCCGGTTAAAATTATTATAAGAAGTTTAGTGAAAACAAAATTATTGTTGGTTACTAATTTAATTCAGTCATGTGACAAAGGGTTTATGAAGGCACATTTAAAAACATTTTTTCGGGAGTTGTTTTTGAAGTATTCGTACAAAATAGTACGAAACAGATCTGAAACCTTTTTCGATTTGACATTTTTAATAAATTTATCAATACACTGATGATAGTAACAAGAATACATTCATTAAAAACTAAAACACTCGTATCAGCCGTCTCTATTGTTGAGGAGAAATTAACATTGTGACGTCACACGCGTTCGGTTTATTTCGTTCACTGTCGATGTTTCATCGGTACTAGGTATAGACATTTATTTTTTATTTGATATAACTTTTTAATTATAAGGAAAAAAAATTAAAATAGTTTTGTTATAAAACTTATATATGATCTTTCCATTTATGGCAATTTTGTTTTCAAAATCGCAGTTGGAAAATGCAAGCCAGGATTAGAACCGAATGCCGTCACCATTCGGTTCTAATCCTGGCTGGATCCTGAAGATGGAGAAGGTCAAGATCCTGTTTCACCCGATCCGAAACAAACTTTTACAACCTGACTGGAATTATTTGATTCATCCACCATACCGTGCCGACCATACACTCTCAGTCTACCATTTACTTAGATTGGTTCAAAACAGCATAGATAATAAAAACAGACGCATTGATAGCTTGGGCAAAATATTTTTAAATGGAGTATAATTTTGTGGTATGTGTTGTGAGAACGTTCATTGGCCTAATGAATATTACGGACAAAAAATTATTGGCCTATTTTGACTACTTTTGACTTTTATTTATCAAAAAAGTAATATAAACTTAGTCTTCGATGTAGTCTCCCTCACGTTCTATACACATTCGCAACCTTTCAGGCCACCAGATCGAAAACAACTTTTTTTTTTACATCCTCAAAAGATGTGAAACGACTATAAATCTGGTGATGTTTCTGTTCTCGGAATAGATGGAAACCCGAGTGGGCTAAATCTGGAGAATATCCAGATAAATCAATAAAATAATAAATCTGGCCGGCTGAGATAAAATCTTTCAACCCAACTCTGTGATCGTATCCAAAATTCTTTTTGCTGTTGGAGCCCGTTCATCGTTCGTTGTCCTGAAGCAACCTGACTTTCTTTTCTCTATTGCCAGTATAAAGGATATTGCCAGTATCTACTTTCTCCATAGCGTCCAATATGAATCAGTTGCTCAGTTGCCGTTTGACCAGATTGGAGCAACTATCATAATGCACGACTCCCAGCTAACAGGATAGGTAGCTGGATATTAGCTTTTGCGGAACTAGTCGATGATTCACCAGGATAAGTCCATTATTTTCGCCTCTTTGGATTATAGTAGATGAGCCATTTTTTCATGAATTTGGAGAGTAATGATACAGCAATATCAAAGCGTCTAGTCTTATTCTCAGCTGTGAGTTCATAGGGGTTCTACCAACTTTCTTTTTAAATTTCCCTTAGCTCGTGTAAACGTTTAGGAAAGGTTACACCGAGCTCTAGCAGTATACGACGAGCTCTAGTAGCAGTGTCCAATTCTTCATCCTTTATTTTTTTTGGCAGAATCATTTAAGTCACAATTTTTAATTCGCAATTACTAGAACCACTTCTTACAAGTAATGTGCGAAACACTCTAGAAAAAATGACCATCCGTATTTCGGAGTAACTTACCGATAAGTAGTTTGCTCGGATATGGGTAAAAGAAAGATAAGGTTCACGAGAAAAAAATCGGAAAAATATATAGGGCAGGAGTAGTCGAGGTTTGGCCGAGACAACATAAAGACAGAAAAAGTTGATGGTCACTAGACAACACGTGGAGAAAGAGTGAAGAATGTCACGAGATAAAATGCAGGAAGGGGTGATCGAGAGTATAACTAAACAATGTGCTGTCGAGATTTTAAAGTAAAATTACGTTTCAAAAGTGATTGAGATTGTGAAAAAAAAGAAATAAAGGCAAAAAAGTGCTGAGTATTACTGTACAACACGTAGGAGAAGTGGATGAGATTGTGTCGAGACAACATGTAGAAACAAAGAGTTGCAAATGTAACTCTTCTAAATAATGTTCACAGTCCCTTGTTCTCCAAGACCAAGACCTTCTTAAGACCATTTTGGAGGTAACAAAACAAAAACTGATACTAAATATAGATCGGCTTATAAAAGATCGATATGTAGTGTAGTTCTTAACCTGGTCGTCTTGTAATCGATCTAACTGGATCGCTTCAACATTAAACATTTATAAAATCAATAAAAAATAAAACTATCACAACTATGGCTCTGCCGAGATCGAACCTTGACCCCTTTAATTTTAATTATTTCTATATATCAATCAATTAGTTTTTAATACCTTTGGACGATCGACGCAAGTAATGTTAACATACTATAGATGGCGCCAGGTAGTGATAGTGACGGATATGGTGAATGCGACAGTATATTTCATCCACAGGTTTATGACCTCTAAACCTTGATTGAATTATTCAATATATTCAAATTTTAACGATATATATTTATTATAATATACATTTTTTACTTTGTAATCTATCACATAAATAATCATCTTTTATAAACAAATAAAATAACTGATAGATAACGAAGTAAAAAACGTGTTTTATCCAATTTAAAAATGAACTATCGCACTAACTGACATATCAATCAGTTATTATAATGTATCTTTTTGTAGATAGGATTACTTTCATTCCATGGTTCTATTTTGATTTACTTTGTCGGGTATGATTTGCTTTATAATTGAATAACATAAGAACATTCTATCAAATGCGTATTAAAAAATGAGATATCCAGATTTCAAGAAATATTTTATGACCAGTGCCTATATTTATTCAGTAAGGCATGGCCTAACTGGTTCATTTTTTTTTGTTCAAGCAATTTTGTGATTTCAAATTACTTGTTATTTATATTTAAAAATCTTATTGGATTTGAAATGTTATTTGAAGTGGAGCTTTACATGACTAGGAAATTTACGTTGAATCGAATAAAGTCGGGGCGTAATGTTTGGAGTAAATTGCCGAGATGTTGATATATCCCAATCAAACTTCAAAAACTATGGTTATACCAGAGAAGAAAATGTATAATGATTAAGTCTGAGCGTAATGTCCGGATTAAATGGCGGAGGTACATATATTCCCAACTAAGCAACAAATATTTTCTGGTGGCAAATGAAATATGTGTGTACATTTAGTATTCAATAGTTCTGGGTGTTTTTGTTGAATAAAATGTGCAAATAATTTAGGCAATGGCAATTGGATTTCGATATACGGATATACGGAAAATAAGCTTTCGATGTTGATTAAACCAGTTAATTGCTGTTCTTCCATGATCTTTTGCGCTGTATGTTATTAGAAGAATGTATTTTTCATATCCAATGATCAATTGTTTTAAAAGTGAAGCGTTTTGTTAAGATTTTGACAGCAAATCACGTATACTCAGCGTTGAATTAAATGAGTTTCCTCATGTATATAAAACCTTCATTTTCAATCAATTTTGACTCCCAGTAAGCTTATGTACTGTTACATGACCAGCATCTTCTTCATTTGACTATGAATTCTTCTGTTTGTATGCTTCTAATTCAGAATTTCTGTTGATAATGTTAAATAGTTATACAGACATCTTTTGGATGATCTTCCTATCAGTCTTCTACTGTATAGTTTATTGTTACAAATATTCCATAATCTGTTGGGTTTGATTATTTATATTTGTTGACTCTAGGTTGTTTCCTTCTTTTACTCTATTTGTTTACATCTTGTATGTTAAATGTTCCCTATATGTTATTTCTATGTTATTTTTATGCAGCTCTCGTTTCAGTGCATTGTGTCTTCTCATTTCATTTGTGAGATTTCCTTCAGTAGTGATCTCTATATCTAGATAATTAAAGGATATTAAATGCTCCATAACTGTTTTCTAGTTCAAGTTTGCTTCTTTGTGGATTATTGCTGATGATTTAGCATCAATCAATATTCTTAATTCATCCACATCTATCTTATATATCTTCTTACTTCATTTGCGAGATTTCCTTCAGTAGTGATCTCTATGCCTAGATAATTAAAGAATATTAAATGCTCCATGACTGTTTTCTAGTTCAAGTTCATTTATTAGATTTCTGCGATGATATTTAAAAGGAAAATCGTAAAAAAAATCATAATAAAATAAAGAAAAAATAAATCTATAAGAAAAAAATATTTAATTTTTTATTCGTTGTATTTACATCTTAAATATGTACTAATGGACAATATATGTACAGTGTGTTTACATCACCTGTGTAATTTCTTACATAAGTTAGATAATTTAGATACAAACAATATAACTAATTCTTCGCGTATAGCTGAGCTTTTCTTTTTCGACTAGCCAACATATCATAAAACGGATTATGACTTATGCTTTGGGTTAGTCGATTTATCCATTCTTTTCTTTCCTCGTCACTGCTAGCGGACATTCGGTAAACTGTATGTTTACCTTCCACTACTTTACCCTCAGAGTCAGTCTTACACGCCTGTAATAAGAATAAACAATTTTACTTCAAGTTTTATTGAAAAAGTGGTTGAAAGTTTATAATTTTTGGCAAAAGAGCAAAAATAAAACCGATTCGTTGGATAAAAATATAGGTGATGTGTATATTCAGGTTTAAAGTTAATTAAATCATTCAGTTCACCTTGCCTAATAATATAATTATGTATTAATGGATAGACTTAATAATTGAAGTAAAGCTTGTAGAAAAACTGCATTCTGGAAAAAATATCCGAAAAGTTGCTTTTAGAACAGTTAAAGACAAAAAATTATTGTATGTACATTACAGTCCAAAAGTTTAAGACTTTTAAAACTTCAGAAATCTTATTTTATTTACCAAATTGTTATTTTTTCTAACTTCAGGAGATGATTTAATCTAATTCTAAAACTAAGCTATGTTCTATTTATGTGAAAACCATACCTAACGAAGCGTGTAAAAATCATGAACCGTGAAGTGTACTAAGCCTTAAATTAATAATTGAAAAAGTTGACTGAAAGGAATCGGTCCTTTATCTCGGTTCATGATTTTCTTATATTTTTCTATTTGAATGCTTTCATATGCATCCAAAGCCCTATTATTATTAACACTTTTAATTAGTCTTGTATTACTAATATCTATACTGTGGTCATGTTCGATTGCATGTTGGGCAACACAAGATTTTTCATTTCTCCCATATCTAATGTGGGTAATATGTTCTTTATATCTTGTCAATATGGATTTTTTTGTTTGCCCAATATACCTTCGATCACAGTCTTGACAGCTAATTTCGTAAATCTCCGACTTTTCATGTTGCTCTACTTTATCCTTTGGATTACCCAGAACTTCTCTTAATTTATTATATGGTTTGTACACAATCTTAATGTCCACTTTTTTCAAAATTTTGTCTAGTCCTCTTGTTAATTGGACATCAAATGGTATTACCATGAATTTCTTTGTGTCCTGATCCTTTTGAAAAGTCGAAGATTCTTTCAATAATTTTCTGAACTTATGTTTTCTAATTAGTTTGTCTACAATGTTCTTATTATAACCATTCACTTCAGATACCTCCCTAATTAATTTTAATTATTTGTTATAATTATCTTTATTTAAAGGAAAATTAATTAATCTATTTACCATAAAATATTTACCATAAACTAGCCATCTTATTTTGGAAGCTATGATTTGAATCATTAGGAATGTATCTCGAAGTGGTGGTTTTTCTGAAAATATCAAAATCTAACCTATTTTTATTATTTCCACTGACTAACACATCCAGAAATGGTAAACTATCGTTGTTTTCGAGTTCATGCGTGAATATTATATTTTGGAAATATTGATGATAGTTAATTTAAGTTAGTATACTGTATTTATATCTTCAAAAATAGTTTTATATCAGGTATGGCTGTAATTAATTCTTAATTTTTCTTAAAAAAAAAACCCTTTAATTTAGGAGAAAGATAAAAATGGTCTATTCAAAGTATGCGCCATCACTAGCTGCACATTTTCCCCATCTCTCTGGCAATTTGTAGAAATTTGCCCTCCTAGAAAGTTGTAGAGATTTGTCCTCCTAGAAAAAGTATACATCTTTTGAGATGGTCCAGTCATCAAGCCAATTTTCGACATCTCCGTAATTGTTGAAGTACGTAAATTGTGGGTTGACTCCGTAATTATGGAAAGTACGGCGAGTAGGGCAAGAGTTCCCAGCCAAGTGCAGAAATGGTGTCTCTGGCCGCTTTCGTTGTATGTGATGGGGGTTGTCGTGCTGCAAAATCACTTTTCCGTGCCTTGTAGCAGCTCTTCTGGTTTTTTTCTTCGCTTTTCGATAAATGTTATGGTTCAAATTCATCATTTGTTGACGGTAGGGAACTGTATTACCTGTCTCACCTGGTTTCAGAAGCTCATGGTACACAGCATTGTCTTCTTGTCAAAACGATTCAGTCTTGCGGTCGATGTTGGTGGTTGTTCAAGGTGAACCCACGATTTTCTGCGTTTTGTGTACCCGAAATATATCCGTTTTTCGTTTCGTTTCCAGTCACGATTCGATGCAAAAAGCTCTTTCTTTCATGCCGACAAACCAAAACCTAGCACACTGATGATGGTGGTACCCATTTTTGTGCCTTCTCTTTTTCATGGAATGCAGGCGATCACAAATGGTTCGGCGACCAACATTTAACCTCTCTGCCATTTGTTGTTGAGTTTGCATATCACCTTTTTCTAGCAATGCTTGCCATGCGGGGTTTTGAATTTTTTTTGGTTGAGCTGGGCGTTCTTTGTCTTTCAAGTTGAAATCACCACTTCTGAATCATCTAAACCGACGCCCACAGGCGTCTTGCATTGGGATATTGTTACCGTTAGTTTGCACAAGTATACGACGGCTTTGAAGGTCTTGAACAAGAAAAGCAGTACGTACCGCAAATGCTCTATATTTGGCTTGAAACTGTTTGACATGTTTACTATACGAAAAATATACAACACTAACTCCAAATTTGGGAACCACATTAGCTGTGGTGTCTAAGGCGTCAGCCTTACGTTACGGCAGTTAATGTGGAGCGGCTTCGAATCCCGTAGGCAAAAAAGTTTTTCTAAAATTCTTGTGAATGTTTCTAGGTAAGAGTGTAAAATCTGACAAGGAATCACCCCTCAGCCACGCCAGTTCGAGGCTGAGTAAGGCCGGATGCCTTCTGAGTTAGTTAAGCACAAAACCAAGTGTTGATAACCCGAGGGGGGTGCTGACGGGGTTTTCGGTAGTTGATGACCGTGGTTCGGAACCCACGTTAAGCTGTAGGTCCAGTCGCTAAATAGCCTTCTCAGTTGTTGATGCGCCTATAACCCCAAAACTAACTCCAAATCATTACTGGCGTTTTAAAAGGTACTGTCGTAGCATCGAAATAAGAGATTAGACTGTGAACCGATCCTTGTTTCCAGTGCCACCTCTTAAAAAAAAATCATGAATTATTAACTGCCACAACTGTAATTGTTTCCGAAGATAAGAAGGAAAATAATACGTACAATAGAATTCTCGTGTTCACTTTGCGTATTATTCCACGATGTCAATTAATTCCGTTTTTACAAATCCCCCTTTCGTTTTGTTTAAAAATATATTCAGAATCAGTTTGTACTGTATTATAAAAAAAAATGATATGTTTTTATTTATACGCATAGATCATGTTTACAACATGATCTCTGCTAGAAGAGTAAGAAATATGTCTCAACTTTCTTTGGTAAGCTTTAATTTAGGCCTTAAAGCTTTCTTTGCTAGCTTTAAGGCCTAAAATACAGATAGCTTGGGATACTATACCTTAAAAAGAAATAGACATCATTCAATCGATGCCAAGACTTGTTGATGGAGTGTGTAAATAACCAGGGACACAGTTAGATTATTAATAACATTTAAAACAAAGAGATAAATCTTTTTGCAACAAAGCAAACATTTCTGACAACACCAACCTATTAATACTGACCTTGATAAAATCGGCCCCACCACTTGCATATAGTTCGAAACAAAACTGCTTTTGCCTGTCTTGACATTCCCTAATGGATATGTTCTCGAGAGGAATGATGCCCCTCGGTTCCTTATCAGTTGTGTACTCGAAATAATACAAACAGTTGTCGTTCAGAATGAACCAGCGCCTCTTCCAGCTCTTATACCTTCCGCCCTGTTTCCACAGCCAGCCCTCTTTGTCCGGGTTGAAGAAGGTATGCATCAAGTCGTTGCCGTCATCTTCAGGTATCTTGAATGGTTCAGCTTTAATACTGTCGTATAAACTCTGAAAATGAATTAATACTATAATGACAAATAAGATTTGATATGTTCATTGTGTGACATGGACTGTGGAGTACAACAACTAAGACGTTGGTCGCGGTTAGTGCTTGGTATATATATATATATATATATATATATATATATATATATATATATATATATATATATATATATATATATATATATATGTATATATATATATATATATATATATATATATATATATATATATATATATATATATATATATATATATATACATATATACAGTGCTGGGAATAAAGTATAGATACAAAAACTAAATTGTTGTTATATCATTAATACCAAGTTCCTATATTTAGAAGAATTTATGAAAGGATAATGATAATGATGATGAACAATGTAAATAAAAACAAACTGGGACCGCATTTTGTATTAACATTGTGAATAAATATAAAGTTAAAGGGATTATCCCCTTATTTAATTCAAATATTTTTCTTGTTGAGACCTAATTGTGCAGTGTTACTATTTGCAAAGTTTGAATAATTTCCTTTAAGTTTAATAGTGTTTGGTGACATTTTTTTATTATGACGATGCCAAAGGGAAACGGTTATTTCAAAAAATAAAGAGATCTGGAGGGCCCCAACGTACAGTGAAGCGGGTTGTTGTGGGGCGAAATCTTAAAAACAGGATCTGAATCTGCCCAAATTCTCAGAAAATTTACTCTAATATGTGACCTTAGCCTAATTAGCAAATGAGCTGCTGAAACTAGGTACCCAAAATATAAAAAATAATGAGAAAACAACAGTTTAAGAAGAGGCATAGAGCGGAGGTTAAAATTTGCTGAAGATCATATTCAAAATAGTGTAATTTTTTTGTGACAAAAACAAATTTATTACTGATACGATTTATGAAAAGAAGAGAAAATCATGTCCCGTCGATCTCATCGTGGTGGAGGAGTTATGATATGGGTTGCGTTTAAATACCGCTTATAAACTGAAATTGCTTTAGTTCCTGGTAATATCAATGCTGTGCAATACCAGAAACTGTTGGATGATTACTCTTTGCCATTTATAAACTGTAACAAAAAAAGACTACATAAAAATCATTTCAAGAATGTGGGAACAATGTTTTCAACTGGCCTGCAGTAAGTCCAGATCTTAATCCTATTGAAAATATGATATTTATGGGGTATATAGAAACATTTATGGGGAATTTTAGCCGTGGACATTTATTTGTATTAACATATTATATTATAGGTTAATATAAGTTAATTGTATTAACTGTATCGTAGGTAATTTTAGAACGTTGAGTTTATAATTTCGTACAACTTGATTTTTAATCTTTTCATTTGGAACAACATAAAACAAAAAAGGAATTATATTTCATTCATGTAATTAGGATAACGTCATAATAATTTTACCTTTTTTTAACATTATGCATCTATTTTTCCTAATATTTGATAATGCCTCATTAAATTGGGGTAGAGTGTACAAATTTGTATACCCGAACCAGAATTCGAACCCGGGACCATAAGATTGCCAGATGAGTGATTAGTCCATTTGATAACCGCGGCGGTTTGTGCAACTCGCGTGTTAATAAATAATATGTTAATAAAAATAAATTTCAAAAAATTAATTTGTGGCTTAGCCTTTGACTTTGCTAACGATTAACTTAACGGTCAACTTTGTGGATCAGTCTAATGTTCTCAGTAGATTGCCTCCAGAGAAGTGTACTAAATGACACTGTCTATCACTGGTTCATGTAGTGCAGCAATCAGTAATGCAAGAAAGAATCGTGTAAGGTGCTTTAAAAAATAGCAAAAGCACAACTTCCGGGAGCAAGTGCATCAAAAATAGCAAGCGAGTCAAATCGGTCATTACTTGTC
This sequence comes from Cosmopolites sordidus, assembly GCA_031761425.1. Classification (NCBI taxonomy): domain Eukaryota; kingdom Metazoa; phylum Arthropoda; class Insecta; order Coleoptera; family Curculionidae; genus Cosmopolites; species Cosmopolites sordidus. Next base: position 178,598 of record JARFXV010001204.1, read on the forward strand.
TCACTCACTCTATCAAAATTTTGTTTTGATCGCACTACTCATAGGGTTTTTATATATTGTAGTTTTGAGCAGTCAATTTTTTTATTGGAACCATCGGTGTGAAACAAAATCACAATTATTAAGCACCAAATTACTTGTTTAAACCTCTCGACGCGCGTTTCGCTAACCATGTTAGCATCATCAGGATATGATCCAATCTTAGATAATGATGAATTTATAATATAATTAATATTATGTATAATCAAGTAACCCAAGTGAAATAAAAACAATGCACTAAGATATTCTCAGATCGACAAAAAATCTGTTCTATTCCAAATTAAGTCTTGAATTGGCTTCAATAAATTAATGGACAATAAAAAAAGAAAGAAAAATAAAGGTCATTTACTTTAGGAGTTTCCATAAATAGTTATGCCAATAAAGAAAAAATAAACACCGCTTGGAATTGGACGTCAGGAAAACATATGACGACAAAACGTGTCTATCAATAAAGAATGTAAGCTAAAATGTCACCACAAACTATAAATATCAGGTATATCGTGACTGAAGTATATTATGACACACGAATCAGATTACAACGGGGGGGAGATAAAAATATTATTTCCGTAAAATTTATTGGTTGCAAAATTTAGAAATGAGAATTAGAAAAAAATTGAAATCGTGATAAAAAAATGTGTGTAATCAAAACATCATCAAAATGTTACATATCTGAACAATAATTTTTTAAGACTTTCCAAAATATCATAATAGGAAAATTTCAGTAAAATGAATTTTTGCTCATGTTAAATTGTCTGAATCAAGAAAAAAAACCCTTAAAATTTGTAATTTTTAATGGGTTTTGTATGCGTTAAAATATTAGACTCGTCCTCAGTTTTATAAGAAAGAGGTAAGTGAATAAGCGGAAAACATAAACAAACAACATTTTAATATTTTATGGTCCTTCCACCACCTTTTATTATATCTAAATTTAATTCTGCTAATGAATGATCCAACTATTTTATTGTTTGTAGTGGAAAACCTGAATAACACTTTTCAAATCTCCCGTATTTGTAAATTGTCTTGATTCACTATATATTCGTTTTGAAAGCATTGCCCAGACATTTTCAATGATATTCAAATCAGGAGGGACAGAAGGCCAGTCCAATTTTGCTCGAACTAATCTTAGGTTGTTCTAATAATTTTTATATTATTGAGAGTTAACTTGATGAAAAAGAAATACGAAGACACCTTTTTCTTTGTAGCCAATACTCGTCCAATTTGCAGTCTAGATAAAAAATGTTCTTCCTTCCTGAGATCATGAGATTAAAAGAAAAACCATCAGGCCTATCCAAATTGAATTTTTTTTCCTTAGAGAAAATGATTCCCTTGCACTACCAGTCCATGAGATGACCTTTTCATTCGGACTAAATTGTAGTGAGTATTTATTTCTGGTTTCCTTTCCAATTTTTAGTCTTATAATTTCTGATTTTTTTATTATTCTTTGGACATTCCTAACTATTGTTTGCATTTTAGCTTGCTCTTTCAGCCTTACAGTCTTCTCAAAAGAGCAGGTAGTCTTCAAGTTACAGGTTTTCTCGCTGAATCGAATCAACTTAGCAACCGATGAAAAATTTCGTTTTAACCGGCGTAGTATGTCCGCACAACTCATTCCGTCTACGTGTAGTGCGTTTCAAGATATATCGTTGATCGATTGGCTGCAATAAAGTCTTAACAACCTCTGTCGTAACCAAAACGGCAAAGTTGCAGGAACGTAAACAGGGTCAGGCCTAATAAAATAACAGGTAAAAAGATAAAATTAATTTTATACCAGGTTTAGTAGTTTCGAAATATTTTAGTTTAGCTTTTCTTAAACAGTGCAGTTCTATAATTTCGATCGTATATTTTGTTATTCCAAACGTGCTAAAAATGTGGCGTTCTTGGCAAGATGATGATCATTGTGCCTCCGGTAGTGCTAATTGTAAAAGAAAACATTTATCGCCCGATGCTAAGCAAATTGTTAAAAATGTGTATGTTTCTTTATTGAATAGGGGGCTTAATGTAAATACAGCCGCAGCAGAAATGTCTTCATTAACGAAAACTCCGTAGTCTACAGTTAAAGAGATTGTGACAAGGCCAATTAAAGTCACAAAAGACCGTAGTGATTCTGGTAAAAGCAAATGTGTTGACGTAAGTGACAGACTTAATTTGAAGCAAAATTTATGCTATGGATGAAGAGCAAACTGTGCCTACATATCATTCATTGTAACAGCGACTAAGTTTTAACTACTTAAACTCTATAAAAATATATCAATTAGAAAATCGCCCCATTATCTACCTTGATGAAACATGGTTGGATACACATGAGACGTCAGTCAAATGCCAAACCAAAGCCCCAGCAAACAAGGGAAAAATAATTATAATTTTATTGCAAATGTTATCCTCCAAAAATATTAAACATTCATCTTTGGACTACCATGACGACACCATAGCAGAATTCTTTGAAGATTGGTTTATAAATAGCTTTTTGTCCAATGTGCCTAAGTAAAGCGTAATTGTAATGGACAATGCTAGTTATCATGACCGCCAAAAAAATAAAGTTCCTAGTGTAAATAACACTAAATTGGAAATTAAATATATTTAATATCAAAAAGGAATATGTGATACCATTGCTGCCAATATGGGACATACGGTTTTACGCCTTCCCCCGTATTACTGTATTTTTAATCCAATTGAGCATATGTGGCATCAGGTAAAATCCAATGTTAGAGCAGAAAACATTTCTCCAACTCTTAAGTGCAAGTTCTGCAACATTAATTAGGAAGGTTGTAGATAATATTCCCAAAGAAAGTTGGATAAATTCGATTAACCATGTTATTAAAATAGAAGATCCCTATGTATCATTTACTAATAATATAGAACCAATTATTATTAATGTAGATCAAAGTGACAGTGAGAGCGAACCGAATTAAATCTATAATTAAATTTAAGTTATAATTTTTATTGTATAAATAGATAAATTTATTTATTTTTATTATACTAATAAATTCAAAATACACAAACCAATAAACAATGTTTTAGTTATACATAATAATAATAATTTAATCATAATTCAACAATCTTTATTTTCCCCAAAATTATTCAGAAGTTAAACCACTCCAGCTCTGGCGCCTTTTAAGAAACTATTTTTTTCTATACAAATCCACAACACTGATAATAACTGACTAAATAACTGAACTAAACTGATAAATTATGATAAAATCAGATATATTTTTATCGAGCCAAATCCTGTTTGTTCACAAACCCATTAATTCCAGAGTGAGAGTCGCTTTACTGCTCCAGAGCCCAGTTCGTGTATTGTGTATCCGTCCACGGTTAATTGACATAACGTACCGAACACAATAGACTATGAGAGATTTTACATTTCAAACAGTGTTGCCGCTTCTACGTTTCTAAGTTCCGACACTCTTATTGGAAAACTCTTTATTAACTAGACTTTTTGTCGTTTTTCCGGTAGCTTGTGAATTCCTGGATAGAAGGTCAGAGGATAGTCCAAATCTGAATTATATGTAGTGTTGTTAAGTCAAGATATCCCAACGTGATATCTCTGCGGCCATTGACGGCAGTATTTGCGAATTTAGATAAAGATGTGTTACAGAAACCGTGTGGGCGCTTCATGAAGATAACTTATGTAGTGATTCATGTTAAAGGGGGTTTTATTAAATACTCTTAAAATATATAAAAAAGTAAAAATTATAAAAGTTCAGTGAATTTGCTGGTATTATAAATAGTTGTGGCTACAGATCCTAGAACAAGCATTAGGAAACTTTCAGGGGAATCACTGAGTATCCTACACTACCGTTAACCCAGGTGAGTCATACTAATGATGTCAAAGAGCCGTTCATGAACGCTACAAGTCACGAGTCTGGATAAAGAATTGAAAACCCTACTGATGGATTATTACCTGATTGGTTTATTTTAACAAGCCTAATGACGTAAAGTAGTGGGTTATTCCCGGCCAACCAGTTCTTCTAGTACCAAGGCGAGAAAGATTTGTCAAAAAGGTCATGCTGGGTGTTTGGTGGGACTTTGAAGGAATAATTCACTTTGAGCAAGACAACGTAAAACCACATGTGAACACCTAAAAAATTAACGAACTGGACTTTGAACTTCTCGCTCGCACAGCATACAGCCCCGACCTCGCTTCGTCGGGTTACAACTTGTTTCGGTCCATGACCTATTTTTTGCGACGAAACAATTGGAGATCGAACGATTGAACAGGTAAAAACTGGTCTACTCCTTCGAGAACTGTAATTTATTATTACCTTTATTTTGTTGACATCTCTTAGAATCCTTTTAGAACCGTAATTTAGTTTTCCATTAGACTAATCATCAAGAACTGTTTACATTAATTTTATATAAAATAATCAGCCCTTCAGGCTTACTTTCTAGTTGATTTTCATTCAAAAGCTCTTTCATGATTGTTAAATTTCGGTTTTGCGAAATAAATGTTTTTTAAATTGATTTTGCGAATCGAATTATTTAACTCTAGTACATGTATATTAGAATTGGGAATAGTTATGTAGATAGATCATTCTTGTATGATATACCAAAAGCTCTACGTAGCGTTGTGTTATTAATGCAGCTGTGTACTTACAACTAGGAGTTCTCGAGGTAAATCTTGCCCTTGGTTGATCCCCCTGTTCATGTTGATGAACTGATCGATGGTGGGTTTCTCCTTCACGCTGGGATTGTGCAGACTAGTGTTCAACATAATGATGGCGAACGAAAGAACGTAACAGGTATCGGAATTTTCGAAAATGTTGTTATCCCCTTGACAATCACAGTACCGCTTCGCAAAACATTCCATCATCCTATCTATCTTTTGAGCTTCGCCAGGCAGTCGAAAACTCCAAAGAAATTGTCTAAAAAAAAAAAGGATATAAGTTAAGAATACATCAATTTCCTTTTAATCACAGAGTAAGTTAAGGAAATTTAAAAGACTCAATTCAGATGTGGTTATTTCTCCTCCTGATGATGTTAGGCCCTTAACTTAATTCAAGACTCAGAATTCCTTCCCCTAGTAAGTTATTTTTAAGCGCCATTTTTAGGTTTAAAACGAGGAAGTCATATATGAGCTTAATAATAAATCGGTCTGACAAATAAAACATACTGATTCAGCAATATATTCTCCTTGAAGAACAATATAAGCATGCCAACACTTCTCTAACATTTCTACGCTTTTTTATAGAACGATTTATCTTTCCATTCAAAATATCATTATTTCTCTTTGCATTCAAAATATTCTTCAGTTTCGGCAATTATCTCTTCATTGGAGCGAAAATAATTTCCAGTGAGCATTTTTTTCAGGTCTGAAAACAGGAAATAGTCGCTCGGGGTCTGATCTGGGGAATATGGTGGATGAGGAAACAATTCGAAGTGCAATTCATGCAATTTAGCTATCGTTGCTAACGATTTGTGACAAGGTGTATTGTCTTGGTGAAACAGCACTTTTTTGACATTTGGACGGCTTTTACCGGCTGCTGTCCGATCAGCTGGCTGCCGATTTGACTCTGGAGTGCCGTGATAGATCCATGTTTCATCCATTGTCACAAACCGCATGAAAAAAATACTTTTTATTTCGCTTAAATAGATCCAAACAATGCTCAGGATCATCAAAGCGTTGTTATTTTTGATCCGTTGTGTGCAAACGCGATACCCATGTCGATAGCAATTTACGCATTCCCAAATGTTCATGCAAAATGGTGTAAATACTTCTTTTCGATATCTTCATATCTTTATGTCTTTACTTTACGGTTTTGCGAAATAATTTTGCGATTTTTTCTGATGTTGTCTGGTGTAACCATCTCATTTGGACGTCCAGAGCGTTCAGCATCATCGGTGCTTGTATCGCCACGTTTAAATTCAGTACACCAATCAATTATGGTTGAATTTCCTGAGGCAGAGTCCAGGTAATGTTTATCAAGCGTTTTACTTCAACGGTATTTTTCTACATTAAAAAGCAAAGCTTAATCAACACACGATTTTTTTTCCATTGTTTTAAACAAACAAAAGCAGCGTCACTTTAAGTACAACTCAGAAACTAGGAGACAGATTATCATGAAATTTTGACACATGACTTTTGAAGATTAGTATAATCGATCACTAGTAAGGATTTTTTGTAAGTAACACCATCTATAGGGTTTTTCAATTGGGACGGATCGATTTTGGCTGCTGCCATGTTGTTCTGGCATCTGTCTAACCTGTTGCTTATTATTCCGTCACTGATGCCAAATCTCTATGACAAGTTACATGGCTGAGCAGCAGGTCCAAATAATAAAACTTTATTGTCAAAATGAGTGTTCGTTAGACATTTTTCGGTAGACGCTGTGGCCTTTCAAAGTCGACTGTCCAACGTTTGGTGACCAAATTCGAGACGACCAGTTCGGTAAACAATCCGCCAACACCCGTACGTCAAAGGAGCGCCAAATCGGCCCAGAACATCGCCGCTGTTCGTGAAAGTGTGCAGGAGAACCCCTCGCCGTGCACAAGAACTTGGCCTTTCAGACTTCAACTTGGTGAATTTTGCGTAGGGATTTGGGCCTGCACCCATACAAGATCCAACTGACCCAGGAGCTCAAAGTTAATGACCATAGACAACGCCGTTTGTTCGCTGACTGCGCTTGAGAGCATTTGGAAGAAGACCCCAATTTTTGCCGAAAAATTATCTTTAGCGCCGAGGAGTATTTCTGAACGAATGGCTATGTTAACAAGCATGGGATCGTATATGGGACGACGCCAACCCACACTAGGTTCACCAGGTATCAATGCATCCACCAAAAGTTACCCTTTGGTGCAGATTTTGGGCCGGCGGCGTCATTGGTCCGTACTTTTTCGAAAACGATGTTGGTGAGTCCATTACCGTCAACGGCGAGCGCTACAGAACGATGATAACTAATTTCTTTTGGACCAAATTGAACGATATGGACGTGGACGTTATGCGGCTCCTGCAGGACGGCGCTACGTGCCACACAGCAGACGCCACGATGGACATTCTGCATGAACGATTTGAGGGTATCTCTCGCAGAGGTGATGTGAATTGACCACCAAGATCGTGCGATTTGACTCCGCTAGATCTTTTCTTGTGGGGTTTTCTGAAGCCGCAGGTCTATACCAATAAACTCCAATCGACCAATGCCTTTAAAGTTAACATAACCCTGACCATCGCTCAAATTCAGCCGGATCTATGCGACAGAACCATTGAAAATTGAACCACTCGGATTCGTGCGACCGGGAGAAGCCGCGGCGGACATTTGAATGATGTTATATTCCACACGTAATGGCATACATGGGCCTTTTAAATAAACAAATAATTTCGTTAATACCTCACACAAAACTTGTTTTATTCCATTTCAACATCGACCCGCCCTTATTGACAAAAGCTATATATGTCAGACCGGGGATTTATTATGAAGTCACAGCTGACAATAAGAGTAGACCATTTGATGTTTGGCAGGGAGCCAATAAGAAATAAACTGGTCGTAGAAAACTCATCAACTGAATAAATAATGCAGTTTAACTATATTTGTAGCTAGAACGATCCAGCAAGGGAGCTGAAGCACCAAATCGATAAGACCGCTGTCGTGTTAGGATGTTTGAGAAACACTATATGGAAAAACAAATATATAAGAACCGATAATATAAAACGCCCATTATAATTAATTATTTGCATTGCATTGAAGCAAGATCCGATACCAACAAGACCAAAAATATGCTAAGAACGGCAGAAATGAAGACTTTAAGAGCCATTACAGGCAACAGAATTAGAGATAGGATAAGAAATGAAACAATGCGGAAAAGATGTAACATCGGCGATGTAGTGAAATGGGGAACTACCTGAGGGCGGAAGACTAATGCTGCTGGCAGTCTACATTACTACTACTATTAAGAACTACTGCAGAACAGATAAAGAAAATTTCGGAAACAGATTATATGATCTAATAAAAGATTAAAAAGAAAAAGACTTTGATGTTGTGGGATTATTCTTCAGATTCAAGAAAAATAACTTCTTGCATTAGTCTGTGATGAAAAGCGGAGACCTTACGATAATCCTAAGAGGCGACAATCATGGTAAGCCTTCAACAAATACCGCAAAATCAAATATCCACGTCAAAAAGGTATTGATATGTATATGATTGGAGCAGCTGGGCGCCGTCCATTATAAATTGGTCCAATTTCGTTAAACGGGCACTTCTGGTTGTTATGAACAGTAACTGGTCCGTGTTCGTGACGCTCTGGGGGAAAAATGGAGGCGTTCTAAGCATTCTGCTTCAGGATAAGGCATGATCATCTACAGTAAAAAGAACTCTGCAATGGATCATCCAGTTAGGTTGGCAGACTTTATCGCACCCGGTGTATTTTCCAGATTTGGCACCTTGAGATTTTCATCTCTTATGATCCCTGTAATATCACCTGGTTAATATCCGCTTCATATCCCTTGAGGAAGCCGAAGAAAACCTCAATAATTTTCACCAAGTATTTAAAACAACAAAGCTTTTTAAATTCAAAGAAAACTACTAGCTCCATAAAACGAGACAGTCATCATTATAATCGATCAGCGAATTGTCAGTCCAGTGATAGCGCTTAAAGTGACAGTACCTTTTATCAACTCGTTACTAAAACACAATGGAACAAACACAGCAAATATTAAATTTTGTTTCAATCTCGGTAAAACTTTTACGGAAATATTTAAACCGATAAAAAGTTTTGGAAGAGAACCCAAAGCCATCCCGGACAAAAAAAAAATAGAAAAAATAGTGGAAAAAGCACGTGAAATGATCACCTATGACGCAAATTCGACTGTGAGATGGATAGCGGAGGAATTGAATATGACCAAAGACATCATTTTGACAAAGGATTTAAGCAAACGAAAAGTCTGTGTTCGAGCTGTTCCTCACGCCTTAAATAATGACCAACAAATGGGCGAAAAAAGAAGTCTGTGTGCTTCAACATCCTTCGTATTCGCCCCATTTATCTCTATGTGACTATTTCCTGTTCCTGAAACTCAACTTTATGATAGTGTTACACAAGTCTAAGAAACCGTGATGAGGGTCATTGAGACGATACCGAATAACGACATAATAAAATCTATACCAGCATTGGTTGAACTTGCCTAGCGGTGTATTGATGCAGAAGGGATGTACTTTCAATAAGAATGAATAATTTTGGCAAGAGAACTAATTTTTATTATTAATATAATTATACTAATTAATAATATAATTATACCAATTTTATTATTTAAAAAGTTCCGTTATTTTTCGGACATAATGTGTATTAGATAGAGATTAAATCATCTCCTGATGATGCTAACATGGTTAGCGAAACGTGCGCCGAGAAGTTCAAAAAAAGTGATTTGGTGTTTAGTAGTAAATCTCTTCAAGTTTAGTGTTTTACACCAAAGGTTTCAATAGAAGAATTGACATACTGTGTATGTTAATGTGGCATGTTTCACCAAACACAGTATAGTGGCTTCTTCAGATGTTGACTATAACAATTTTGTTTATAACCAACATCTGAAGGAGCTACTGCATTGATGAAACATGTCATATTAACATAATTTTGTGAAAATAGAGTAGTCGAAAGTAATTCATAATGCATTTTTATCAAGTAAAGGTTGAAACCGTAATGTATTTGAAGGAGATTATATAGAATATTAAGTTTGCTTTAGTATTTTCATATAATAAACGTCAAAAGTAAAAAAAAGGCGGATAAATAACTTGAGTATCTAATATTATATTATAGTCGAAATTTGATTTACAGTACAAAAAAAGAACCTTGAGTGATATGTCCAGTATGCAGTATGACAAAATATCATTTTAACTGATATGGAACAAATTCTGCAAATAATGATGTGTTTGTGACTTGAAGGAATCAAAAGTAGAACATAAGCAAGTAAACAAAGCGTAGGGTCATACAAAAATGCATCAGTTTAAGGCTGAATTGGTTCAGTAAGGCACGATACGACTGGCTGATACAAATTTCGAATATTTGTACAGCGAAATAATATACGACAATAATATTTATATTGCGTTTTACTATAAAAAATGGGGCATGCTTTTTTGATAATGCTTTTCATAACTTTTTTTACGCCTTTTAGTTAATATTTAACAAGTCAATTGTAGTGGGTTTATTAAAATATCGGATAGGGAAAGTGTCACGTCGCCATTTTGTTTGGGCGCCAGTTATTTTTTTCGCTATATTTGTGACAGTTTGGATTTGGCTGTTTGTGTACAGCAGACGTGAAAAGGTTGTAATTTACAGTAAAAAAACTCAATTACGAGGGTAGTCTAAAAGTTTCCAGCCTCCACATGAAGATGGCGTTCTGGTCAAAAATATTCTGGAAATAAAATTGCGCATGCATTGAAATATAATTTTAAACATCTCAGTCATATTAGATGTTCAGTTGTTGTTTAACAGTCATTTAGATCAGTCGATGTTAGTGTTTCTGTAAAGGTGGAAAAAATCGATATAGAGCCGTCCTTAAAATTTTGCATTTGGATCTACAGTTGAACCGCCAAGAGATTACTCATGCGTCATCAAGTGACATCATAAATTTCCTATATCATAGAAATTGTCTCAATATGTTTTATTTCTTTACCGAACCAGAGAGAAGGAGATAAATAATAGTACGTCCGATAGTGTACAGCGAGGTAGAAAGAGAAAGTAACAAATAATTAAAAGTTCATCTATTGAGTTCTGTGGTACTGTTTTGATTGTCATTTGACTTGTTTTGTTATTGTGTTTTAGTGAAATTTTATGCTGTAAAGTCCAGTTTTATTGTAAAATAAGTTCTTATAATAACTACTGTTATTGATTATTTTGTCATCGGTAAGTATTTGTAAAGATTCATAAAGTTTTATTTACTTCAATAATTCTAACCTAACCAAAGACATTTTAATACAAATGTTTAATAAAAAACAGAATTTATATTGGCTTATTCTAAAAAAAAACCGGAAAAAAAATATGGAAAATCGTAACAGCACATTCAGATGCCAAATTATATTCCTAGATGAGACTTGGATTTATTTAAAAGGCAACAAAATAAAATTTTTGGCAAGACAATAGTGTTAAAAGTGTCCGTAAGCCAGAAGGATAGGTATATTTAGGACCATATTTATATAGGAAGGACCATATTTTAAAAATGGATGACGACACAGCTAATCCCAAATTTAGAAGAGCCATCCTTAATAGTAATGTATAATGCACCGTACCACAGTGTACTTCAAGAAAAACAGCCCTGCAGCTTCTCAAGAAAGGTTGAAATAACTGCTTGGTTAAATGGCAATAATATTATATGTGATGAAAAACTCACAAAACTAGAACTACTGCAAGTGGCCAAAAGGAAGAGAAAAGGATATATATATATATATATATATATATATATATATATATATATATATATATATATATATATATATATATATATATATATATATATATATATATAAATATATAATTGATGAACTAGTAAGGGAACATGGCCATGAAAAAGACTTTCACCAGATCATTGTGATTTTAATGCCATAGAATTAATTTGGGCTAATGCAAAGACAAAATATAATAAACATATTGGTAGGGATGGATATAATGATGAAAAGGTACAAAATATATGGAAAGAAGCATTGAAACAGTGTAATGAAGAAGTATGGGAAAAGTCTGTAGCACAGACAGAGAAATTAATTGAAGACTGGTTTATCCGAGAATAACACATCGTCAATGTTGAAGTTGAGCGTATAATAATCAACGCAAATGAAAGTTCCTCGTCTGAATCTGATGAAGATATATAGCTATGTAGTTAATGTGATTGATTACTGAACTTATTAATATACCTAATTATTTAGATAAAGGAAAAATTATTATTATTTATGTATTATTGTATTTATTTATGTATTAAGTACCCATTTAACACTATGTTTAAACAGCTATTTTTGCATGTTTTATATAATTATATGAAATATTTGAAGTGATATTTGTAATAAATGTGTAAATTGTTTAAGAACCTTTATATCAGATACAAATTGGTCTCGACAATAATGTTTATAGAGTAAATAAAATGATTTAGATCAATAACAAATTAATTCGTTGACTACTTCCCCAAAATTTCGTGATAACTTGAAGTTCGTCCAATTTTAACCTACAAAATTCTTCCATCGATCTATGACATAAAACTTTACAATTTCATGACAAACACACGAAATTTTACGTTAAAATATCGATTTATAACACAACGTCTTATAATTTCATGTTATAAATATATACAAATAAATGTTTTTAATTTTGAACAAATACTAAACTGTCCTGAGCCCTTAAGCAAATTAGCAACACTAAACCCTAAACAAACAAACCCAGATTCATTACCACCGAATGAAGATGAAATAATTAGGCAAATCAAATGGCTTAAAAATGACAAAGCTTCTGGTGAATATGGAATCACTGCTGAACTTTTGAAATCCGCTGGTCCAGGTACAATCAAGGAAATAACCAAAATTCTACAAGAAGTTTGGCGAACCGAACGGATTGCGGAAGATTGGAAAGATGCTCTAATCCATCCACTACGTAAGAAAGGAGATAGAACGGATGTAAACAACTATAGAGGGATATCTCTTCTCCCAGTTTGTTACAAGATTCTATCTCAATGTCTACTAGACAGAGCACAGGGACAGTTAGAACCTAAAATTGGTGAATATCAAGCAGGTTTTCGACCGGGCAGATCCTGCCCTGAACAGATCCTGAATCTAAAGTTGATTCTAAGACATCAAAAACTGTACAATAAAAATCTCGTTTCAAAAAAGCATATGATTCTATTGACCGCGAATCTTTATTCCGAATCTTGAAAGAACAAGGACTAGATCTGAAAACGCTGGCAATTATTGAAACAACACTAACACAAGGTCAAAAGTTAAATTCATGAGTGACATCTCAGAGCCCTTCAAAATTAAAACTGGAGTGAGACAAGGGGATGGACTCTCGCCACTCTTATTTAACTGTGTTCTAGAAAAAGTAATACAAGAGTGGCGTGAAAAAAAGTCGGCCCTGAATATTGACCAGCCATTAAACTGGGGAGAACCAACATCAAAACTGATTGTCTGGCATTTGCTGATGATCTAGCAATTTTAGCTCAAGATATACTAACGGCACATAAACATATTGAAATCCTAAAAGAAACAGCAGAAAAGGTAGGACTCCAAATTTCCTTTGAAAAGACATAATACATGACCTGCAACAGACTAAGAACACTATTTCTAAAAACAAAATATGGTAACATCAGACAGGTCTCTCAATTCAAATATTTGGGTGAAATAATCATGGAAAATGGGTTGGAAAAAGCGGCCAATAAGGGTAGATGTCAAAAAATGGAAACGGCATTGAGACTTACACAAAATATTTATAACAAAAAATGCCTATCTAAAAACACAAAACTGAGACATTACAACACAGTTATTAAGCCAGAATGTCTATATGCTGCAGAAACGCTCATTTTGAATAGAAAGAGGGACATCGAGGACATTGAATAGAAGGAAAGAAAAATCATAAGAAAAATCCTAGGCCCCAAACAAATAAATAGAACAACATATCGACTTCAAGAAAAACCAAGAAATCAAACAATACACAGATATACATAGCGATATGAGAAAAAGAAGACTTAAGTTTTACGGACACATAAAACGGATAAATCCGAGTAGGCTAACTAGACAAATAGTCGAATTTTATGAAAATAGGAGTAGAGATAAAGTAGAAATAATTAAATGGATTGCGGCAATTAAAGAGGACCTAAGATCAGCAAATATTACACAAAGTGAAATTCAGGATAGAGGCTGTTTCAGACACAAGGTTAACGTTTGGAAGGTTGGCCAGAGAGAAAAATGTAGGAAGACTGGAACAACTTGGTCTGACGAAAGGAAAAACGCTCATAGCGAAAGAATGAAAATAGTATGGGCGCAAAGGAAGGCTAACAACAACAACAAATGCCTCTAATTGTACTTCGCGTGGTCCACCAGGGCCCATACGTGAATATAATAAAATAAATAAAAAAAAATGAAATAAATAAATGTATCGTGAATTTCAATCATAAACATAAATATCCGTCTTTCGAGGCAGTAGCCACGTCCATTATAAAAGTTAACATTAACCACGTCCATTATGAAAGTTAGCACTAATTTTACTAATAATTTTTGATTTGATTCGTATAGATAAGAATTGATGACGCATGGGTAATCTTTGGACGGTTCAACTGTACCTACCTACACAAATTAAAGCCGAGATGGATGCTGTTCACGGAGACTCTGCACCATCATTTGATGACATTTTGATGCGAAATTTACAGCCAGCTGAATTTAAAGATAGTCGTACCAGCTTTGTTGACGACGAACGTTTGGGACTACGAAAAACTGCAACTACTACTGATAACATTGAAAAAGTTCACCAAATGGTGCTTGCTGACTGTCGAATTAAAGATAGAGAGATAGATGGATGCAGAGGCTGTGAGCATTTCGAAAGAATGTGTTTGATATACATTTTGTCAAACAAATACCGGAAAATGACCATTTGAAAAGCTCGCCTAAAGGGATTGTCAAAATTCATTTTATCGTTAAGTTGGTACAACTGTCCTCTATACTGGCTCGAAGTTTGAATATCATCTGTCATTTAGTTTGATTACAGTGCTTGATTTTGTCAGTTCATCTTAAGTGTGCTTTGGGATTTTTACAATGGATAAAAACATCGAACAAAGAATTTGTCTTAAATTTTGCATTGCAAATTAAATTTCGTGTGCCCAGTTCCTGAAAATGTTGCAGAGGGCTTACGGTGAATCGACTTTGTTAAAAACACGTGCCTATCAGTATTACAGTGGATTGAAAGCCGGTCGAGACGTGATGGAAGATTTGCCTCGCTCTGGTCGTCTTCAACTGAAGTTAACATCGCTAAAGTGAAGGAAATGGTGACTGAAAATCGCCATTTAAGTTTGACAGAGATAGCCGCTGATATTTCTGTGTCTCACGAATCCATTCGTATCATTTTAGGCGATTGTTTGGGCATGAAACGCGTTGCTCCTTGACTAATGCCGAAAGACCTGAATTTTCTTCAGAAACTCAATCGCGTGAAAGTCGCTAAAGACAAGCTAGAACGAGGCAATTGCGACCCTACATTCATAAAAGCACTGTAACTAGTGATGCGACAGGGGTATACGAGTTTGACATGCAAACCAGTCAACAAGCTTCGGAATGACGCCTTCCAACTCAGTCGAACCACGTCACAGTCGATCAAAAGTTAAGGTGATATTCACTGCTTTCTTTGATTATCGCGGTTTTGTACACTCGGTATTCTTGCCAGAAGGTCAGACGGTAAATAAAAAATATTATCTGAGCTTTATGCGGCGTTTGAGAAAGCAAATTCGTCGAAAAAGACCAGATTTGTGGCCATAAAACCATAACCACCATAACTTTCCTCATAAATGGAAACCTTTTCATTTTCTTTGAGGCATTTTCACTCACTTTCCATTCACTGTTTGCATTGCTGCTTCGTCTAAGATGCAATGGTAAATTCATGTTTCGTTTACTGCTATAAAACGCCCAAAAAACTCAGCAAAATTGCATTTAAATAAGTGTAAAGATTCCAAAAGTGTCCCTTCGTATTCGCCTTTAGCCGGCTTTTAGTAAACACGACGTCCATTGACCGGAAAACTTTGTTAACATGTTCGGGTATCTTCATTTAACCTTAAAGAGAAGCACTTCTGTGCCTCACGATTCAGGAGCACACGGTTATGCCATACTGATATGTCTTTGATTATTAATATCTCTTGATTAAATTATCCAATTTAATATATATTTTTTTTTTAAATTAAAACCTCAATCAGTATAGAAAAAGATTATATCTATAGAATGTTCCAAAAATAATAGTATTTCTAATATCATCGAAAAAATTGGCAAGGATTATTTAAAAAAAAATAGTTAAAATGAGGTGTTCTATTCAAACTACCATATTTAGGCGAAATTAATAGATAAAAACTTTATTCCAATGGCATTTAAAAGAGGACTTAATATACTTTCAGATACTTATTACATAATTTAGCTGTATTTTAAAAAATATATTTATTTAGATAAAGTTTAGTGGTATCGTGTTCTTCAAAAACCGATTCTGTCTCACTTTCACTCTCTTTGTCGTCGAAAATATCAGCTGAATATATAACGCTTCTACTTCAGACTCACAACGAGTATGAGAACGCGTGTTCATTTTGAGCTAAACAGAAAATGAAAGAAACCGATAAATAAATGATAAAAAAATTAAAAATCAAATTTTGCAATAAAATTACTATAGAAAATATAATATTTATAAATGTTCTTACCACAAATCGTGTCAAGATCGAAAAAAATACATTATTTGTGCAAAAAGGTTATTTATTTATGGACAAAACACTGACACAACAACATCACTGGGTGGCGTATACCCACAGACTGACTACGGTCGCTTATATTTTTGTTAGTATTCACATCTTAAGATGGCTATGGTGGAGAATCTGTAGTAGAGATAGTACACATTTTTCACCCACTCAAAGTCATCCCTCAACGTGACCATTTATAAGGGAAAACACTTTTAATTCACCCCTGGATGTCCCTTATGCAGTGATCCTCTTGAGCGTTTATAACATTGTGAATTTTTGTGACGATTTTGTTGGTCGCAACGGTTTTTGGGTGTCCTGAGCATTCCTCATCTTCAGTAGATGTTCGACCAAATTCACTAGTCCTCTTTTTAGTCTGGGAAACGAAGGGGGAGATCCCTTTAAAGTAATCTGACTATTATTTGGGTCTAATCCATCAAACCAAAGTACTTTAGAACAGCTCGAATGCCAATGTTAACCATTTTTCAGAAAATACCAAAAGAAATTTGCTTTGCTCGATCATCGCGAACATGTAACTGAAATATACACATACTTGTATCAAGCTGAGAATTCTTCCAACGATCCTGTTGAAAAATCCTAATATCCTCCATTTTTGACTCGGAAATCTGACAAATTATACTTCCTAATCGTTATCACTTACCTTAAAGCTTGGACTAGAATTAAATCTGTGAAATCGTGAAGATCCACGAAGGATTGCAAGACTTTCTCGTTGAATTCATTTTTCTCGCCTAAGTAGTCGCCAATAGCGGTTTTGTTCAATCCTTCACCTTTGTGAAGGAATTGTGCCACACTTTCAGGGGTATTCTGAAAATAAAATACATATTGATTCAAAATACATAAGTATTGGGTTGATGTAAAAGTCAGTTTTTGAGAACTAAACTGAGAAAAATTTTATTTACTAAAAATTATGTATAACAATATAGTACGTCGTGTCTTAACCTTTTTAGTGTCGCGACCTACTAAATACCCAAAAAGTTATGTAAAAAACGTTGCGACCACCTCACTCAATATGTTAATTAGACGTTTATCAAAGTTTAACATCGGCCGGTTATCAGGGAGACGGTTCGTCCTTTTTTCAGTATCGTGATTTATGAAGAATTGTTTTTATTTATAAAAGTGTTATAAACTTCTATGAGCATTCACGCGATTTCGAATGGTGAAAAAAAAACGAATCATCTATTTGTCTTTGTATTAAATAACTAATCGCCAATGACGGATGTTCATTGTTCAAGTTCAAACCTGTGCCCTGCACTTGCACGCACTTGTAAAATGACCCGTCCACGCACCCCGAGCCATCTGCCAGAGCATGCAAAACGGATCATTTGTCCCGAGCGCGCTTAGGCAGGTTCGTACAAGCTATGCGCTTTGGTAACAAAAACAAAGGAACGAGACGAAGAGCTTAATTGTTAATTACGTTTTTACGAAAACAAGTACCATGATTTCATCTCTGACCCAGTGTTAAATACTACGATTTCTTCTCTCACTCAGTGTTAAATAAGTGTGGTAATAGAATGAATTAATAAATTAATATTACATAAAATTGACAAATTTGTGACAAAACGAAATGCACCGTCTATACCTGGTGAAACAGTAAAGAAAAAGATCAGATTGTACAATGAAACATATTTAATATATGGATTCATTGCCTTGAATGACGAGCCGCAATGTGTTGTTTGTTATCAAGTTCTATGCGCGGAAAGCATGAAGCCTTCAAAATTAGTCCGGCACCTGGAAACAAAACACCCGTCTTTACAAAACAAACCTTTAGCATTTTACGAGCGTAAATCACTCATCTCGAACAATCAACAAATCAAGCCGTAATGAGACCGCAACACTTCAAGCATCATATTTAGTAGCATTAAGAAGGGTCAGGGAGTCTAAGCCCCACACGATTACGGAAAAGCCGTTGCTATTAATATAGTCAATATGATAAGTCCGGAAGAAGCAAATAAGTTGAAAATAAGACCATTTTCAAATGACACAAAATCGAGACGTATTAATGAAAGGGCCAATGACTTTCACGATCAAAACGAGTCAACAGTCGTGTCGCAATTCCGAAATATTCTATTTAGTAAATCAATTCCTGGTCATGCAAATGGCGAAGGACTATTTAAAGGGTTTGTTGTTGTAACACAAAATTCTGTCCTAAAACTTGGATTTTAATAAATGCATTGCGGTATGTACTGATGGCGCCAAAGTCATAACGGGGAAGAACAATGGTGTGATAGTATAAGACATTATGTCACATATGGAATCGAGGCACTGCTTTCTTCACAGAAATGCGCTTGCTATAAAAAAGCATGGCAGAAAATGTACAAAATGTTCTATTAGAAAACTGGTGGTCGTCGCGTAGAAAAGTTTTAACGTGGCTTCTTGAATTGCGAGATGAACTGTAAATCTTCCTTACAGATGAAAATAGCTCATTTTCAGAGTTTTTACTAGTTGGAGAAAATTTATTACTGTTGGCTTACTTGAGTGATATATTTTCACATTTGAATGATTGGAATACGAGTTTACAAGGCTGTAATAAAAACATTTTACTAATGACAGACAAAGTCTCTGTCCGATTAAATTATCTCCTGATGATGCTAACATGGTTAGCGAAACGTGCGTCGAGAAGTTTTCAAAAAGTGATTTGGTGTTTAGTGGTAAATCTCTTCCCAGTTTAGTATTTCATACCGAAGGTTCCAATAGAAAAATTGATCTACTATATAAGTGTCGGTCCGCGAACTTTTCAATTAGCTTAGTATACAATCTATTTTTTATCACCTGTAACCATCTAACTATTCGTTGGAATTCCTTCTGTTAAACATCAAAATTTGTATTATTTTTTTTTACACTTGTAAAGTATAGCCCGTTTCAAAATATTTCAAAATGTTTAAGAAAAGAAAGCGAACTAAACTAAAATATTGCGAAACTACTAAAACAGGTATAAAATTAATTTTATCTTTTTACCCGCCATTTTATTAGGCCCGACCCTGTTTACGTTTCTTGCAACTTTGCTGGGTTTCGTTACGACAGGGGTTGTTAATAGTTTATTGTAGCCAATCGGTCAACGATATATCTTGAAAGGCACTATACAGAACACTTCGGTTTTGCGATGCAATGCCAGCTAGCGCCAAAGACAGAACGAAGTTTTGTATCAACCCAATATGTATGATTAAAAAATGTAAAATACAACATGACAAAATAAACTTTGAAAATAATGACCTGACAAAATAAACGTGGTATCGGGTTATTCACCGAACATAACGATAAAGTTTTCGTATCAAGAATTGTTACATTATCAGTACATAGCTTTGACTGTGTGTTTAATCATCTGCTACCAAACAGGAAGTCGAAAGCGTCGCAAATCCCTCTCTCTCTCTTTCTCTCTGTATGTTTTCATATTGAGTTAATGAGCAAAACCGTTACACCACTGATAAAAAAAAGTAATTCATATAAAATTTATTTGTTTTTTTTCCTCGAACACACTTTTACCAAAATTATAGAATCGAAAATTTGTTATAGCGGAAAGAATGAACTTTTTTAAGCGATAATTGGGTAAAAGTAACATTGTTATGGTTGTTAAGTTAAATTGCACGTATACCATTGTATACCAAGTTATTCTGTTGTCGATTAATTTGGTAACGTAATGATTGTTACTTTATGTTTTTCAGATGACTGACTAACATATACATATATACATACATACATATATATATATATATATATATATATATATATATATATATATATATATATATATATATATATATATATATATATATATATATATATATATATATATATATATATATATATATATATATATATATATATATATATATATATATATAAACTAAATCCACTTAGCGTCTGACTTGTATCAGTTGTAAGCGGTTGAGTGGTCAGCGTCTGTTCACCAGTGGTGCGGCTGATATTTCAATTCTGGAACTAACCCCTCCAGAGATTTTTAATGTTCAAGTCAGGAAAGGAGGTAACATAGACACGGATCACTACTTGACTAGAATCAAATTTAGCTTAAAACCTCGAAAACTTAGCCAAAAGAAACTGTTAATACCAAAGTTCGACCCAACGAAAATAAAACCAACCCTAACAGAAGCTTGATAAACAACCAGCACAGAACTGGCAATAATTGAAACAAAAAATTATTAAAACAGCCTTAAAGTTGGTCCCTTTACAAAAATGTAGAAAACATCCGTGGTGGGATGAAGTTTGCGAGCAAGCAATATTAAGCCAAAGTAAAGCAGTCAAAGATTGGAAGTAAGAAAAGAAACATCGAAGCTAATTAGATAAACTAAAAGAAAATATGAAAACAAACAACTTAATGAAATAGAAAAAGATTTCCAAAAAAATAACACCCGAAACTTTTACAAAACATTTAAAACCAAATTAAAAGGTTATCTATCAAGCCCAAAGTCTTTGCTTCCAAAAGGAAAACGGACAATTAGCTCTAAATAACCAAAACAATTGCAAAGAACTTGCGAAATATTTTGAACAACTACTAAACTGTCCTTAGCCCTTAAAAAATTACCTAAACCCTAAACAAGCAAACCCAGATTCAATCAAGCGACTTAAAAATAGCAAAGCTTCTGGTGAACATGGAATCACTGCTGGAATCACAAAGCTTCTGGTGAAGATGAAATCCGCTGGTTCAGGTACAATCAAGAAAATAACCAAAATTCTAGAAGTTTGGCAAACCGAACGGATTCCGCAAGATTGGAAAGATGCTCTAATCCATCCACTACACAAGAAAGGAGATAGAACGGATGTAAACAACTATAGAGGGATATCTCTTCTCCCAGTTTGTTACAAGATTCTATCTCAATGTCTACTAGACAGAGCACAGGGACAGTTAGAACCTAAAATTGGTGAATATCAAACCCCCTCGAAAACTTCGACGGGGCAGATCCTGCCCTGAACAGATCCTAAATCTAAAGTTGATCCTAAGATATCAAAACCTGTACAATAAAAATCTCGTCTGTACATTTGCAAATTTCAAAAAAGAATATGATTCTATTAACCGCGAATCTTTATTCCAAATCTTGAAAGAACAAGGACTAGATCTGAAAACGCTGGCAATTATTAAAGCAACATTAACTAACACAAGTTAAATTCATGGGTGACAACTCAGAGCCCTTCGAAATTAAAACTGGAGTAAGACAAGGGGATGGACTCTCGCCATTTAACTGCATTCTAGAAAAAGTAATACAGGAGTGGCGTGTAAAAAAGTCGGCCCTGAATATTGACCAGCCCATTAAACTGGGGAGAACCAACATCAAAATTGATTGTATGGCGTTTGCTGATGATCTAGCAATTTTGGTTCAAGATATATTAACGTCACAAAAACAGATTGAAATCCTAAAAGAAAGAGCAGAAAAGGTAGGACTCCAAATTTCCTTTGAAAAGACACAATACATGACTTGCAACAGACTAAGAACACAATTTCTAAAAACAAAATATGGTAACATCAGACGAGTCTCTCAATTCAAATATTTGAGTGAAATAATCATGGAAAATGGGTTGAGAAAAAGCGGCCAATAAGGGTAGATGCCAAAAAATGGAAACGGCATTGAGACTTGCACAAGATATTTACAACAAAAAATGCACATCTAAGAACACAAAACTGAGGCATTACAACACAGTTATTAAGCGAGAATATCTATATGAGGCAGAAACGCTCATTTTAAATAGAAAGAGAGACATCGAGGACATAGAAAAACGGGAAAGAAAAATCATAAGAAAAATCTTAAGCCCCAAACAAATAAATAGCACAACATACCGACTTTAAGATAACCAAGAAATCAAATAATACACAGATATACATAGCGATATGAGAAAAAGAAGACTTAAGTTTTACGGACACATAAAACGGATGAATCCGAGTAGGCTAACTAGACAAATAGTCGAGCTTTATGAAAATATGAGTAGAGCTAAAGTAGAAATAATTAAATGGATTGCTGCAATTAAAGAGGACCTAATCAGCAAATATTACACAAAGTGAAATTCATGATAGAGACTGTTCTAGACACAAGGATAACGTTTGGAAGGTTGGCCAGAGGGAATAATGTAGGAAGACTGGAATATACTAATACTATATGTATGATGATAATATATATATATATATATATATATATATATATATATATATATATATATATATATATATATATATATATATATATATATATATATATATATATGATTTGAGACGAGCAGAGATACGTGGAAGTACGGATGAAAAATTTCTGTTTTTCAAATATATATATATATATATATATATATATATATATATATATATATATATATATATATATATATATATATATATATATATATATATTTATATATATATATATATATATATATATATATATATATATATTTATATATATATATATATATATATATATATATATATATATATATATATATATATATATATATATATATATATATATATATATATATATATATATATATATATATATATGGTAATTAAACAAAATTATTCTCGGTTTCATACACATACTATATATTAGATTTATATTCATCATTCCATGGTATGATCTTCCAAATAAATACGTTGTTATTTACGATCGATATTAAAGGATGTAACGTTTTTACCACATTAAATAATTTTAGCACGTTTGGTCCACTAACCACAAAACCAAATATTATATAGGTTCTTTCAAGAATGATTTTTGGAAGTTTTGAAATAAACATAATGTTAATTTTTTAAAAAACTAATTCTAAGATGAGTTCTTACAATTACTTTTTCTGCATTCTATGTTTTGAAAATAATGTCATTCAAATATCCAGTTCGTGACTATCTTCAGTGTGTTTGCAAAATTACAGCATTAGTAACTAGAAGTTAGTGGAAGCCCACAGCTAGAGAAAAAACTGTATTAATGTCTCCAAAGATAGGAATATCAATAGCCGCGGTTGGCTTTTGATGAAACATGGTAACAATGGTAGTGTTTAAAACACTTGGTATTTGTTTCACAATAAATTCAAGATATTCTCTGACATATTTCGGCCTCTCGACCATCCTCAAAGAGAGTTATGTATAAACTAAACTAAAATTTCAAGGTTCTGTCTAATGGAGATCGGTTTTAGTTTAGTTTAGGTTTATTCATAACTCTCTTTGAGAATGGTCGAGAGACCGAAACATGTCAGAGAATATCTTGAATGTATTGTGAGATAAATAGAACTCCAAAAGCTTCTGCGTCTGTAGTACTTTCCAAACGCGTGGAAGCACGCCTATCTCGTAGCTCTTAATAACTCCAACCAGAAAAGGGATTATTCTCCACCAGCAGTTTGATTTTTTAATTATCTCATCCCTAACAGCCAAATTGGCTAGTGAAATCCATCAGGCTGTCGAGGAACCAGCACATCGATGTTGTTTTTCCCGATATTTCGAAGGCCTTTGATAAAGTATTGTCCGATGATCTTGTTTAGAAAACCATTGAAAATGGTTTTCTTCGAGACCATGCTCACCCATTCATTATTGCAAAGAATGGCCTTTCATGTCAACATTAGATCTTCCTTTTCCTCAGGAAATCAAGTCGGGAACACAGCAAGGTTCACCTTTGGTCCCTCAAAATTGCATGACAGGTATACCCCGCTTCAAAGACCGCAGTTTTCGCAGATGACAGCTACCAGCCCGAAACAATCCAAAACAAATCATTCCCCAATCCAAATTATGGTATCTGCAAGTTAACCTTCACCAGAAAATGCAATCCAAGCGAAGCCAGGTTGTTGGTGGACAAAGTTCAGATTCCATGACAAAAAAAAAATTCAGAATCCATGAACGAACCTATCTAGGTCTCCATTCTGACCGATCGTTCCTGTTTATGGAGTTATTTGAAGAAGAAAGTCTAGATTAACCTCCTACAAAATATTGCGGAGCTGACACTCATGTGAATTTCCACCTCTATTTGAGCCCTCCTTTAGATATAAGAAACGTAATATTATCAGATATGTAAAGATTAAACCGGAATTTGTATAGAAAATACACGTTTACTGTATGAAAACTACTAAGTATTGTCTGCCAATTTGTATAAAAAGACTGTTGACGTTTTGAGGCAAACCAGTCATCGAGCCATTTTCGTAATAAGAGCTGCTCAGCAAGTGCGCGTCTCCTCGATGCAAATAAGTAGTAATCGGACGGAGCCAAGTCTGGCGAGTAAGCCGCATGCAAAAGTATTTCCCAACTAAACGCTTCAACTGTTGCCTTGACCAGTTTTGCTGCGTATGATGGAGCATTATCATGAAGCAAAATCACTTTGTGTAGCCTTTTTTTATATTCTGATCATTTTTTACGCAAAGCTTTATTCAAATCGATCATTTGTTGTCGGTAGCGTTCAGTATTAACGGTTTCGCCAGGTTTTAGCACCTCATAATAGATCACACCCTTCTGATTCCACCAAACACAGAGCAATATCTTTCCGTCCATAGTGATTTGGCCTTACAGTCGATGTCGATGGTTCGCCTGGAGTTACCCACGATCTTTTACGCTGAGGATTCTCAAAATATATCCACTTTTGATCGCTAGTAACAATTCAATGGAGAAATGACTTCCTTTTGTACCTTGCGAGCAGCATTTCGCAAGTGGTTTTTCGGTTTTCCTGCTGTCTTTCATTCAGTTCATGCGGAATCCATTTTCCCATTTTCTGGATATATCCCATGGATGTTAAACGTATTGAGACGACTTTTTGTGTTGAATTTAATTGATCCGCGAGTTGTTGCGTTTGAGCGTCATCCTCATCCACCAATGCTTGCAATTCGCTGTCTTCAAACTTTTTCCACGTTCTTCGTGTCTCACGTAAAAATTGCCACTCTTAAATTTTTTAAACCACTCAAATCACTGTGATTTACCAAAAGCATGTTCACAG
Organism: Cosmopolites sordidus; assembly: GCA_031761425.1. NCBI lineage: Eukaryota > Metazoa > Arthropoda > Insecta > Coleoptera > Curculionidae > Cosmopolites > Cosmopolites sordidus. The sequence continues at coordinate 203,924 of JARFXV010001204.1, forward strand.
TAAGCTTCGGCCAGCAATTCGATGCGAATCTGTAGCAGTTTTCTTCAAATGGTAACAGAAATCAATGCTGTCTGCAAATCATAGTTTCCAGGCACAAAATTCGACATGTTCAACGCTATTACAAACTATGCTGTTGTATGAAACTTGTATTGTTGTAAGTTGAAAATATTTGTCAGATGTCAACAAGGAAATGGCGCCAATGACGCGGTTTGACGGTAACTACATTGACAGCTATGGCCATCTATGGGCAAGTTTCGGTTTCATATTTACAGACCTGGTATATTACAACTATATTATATTTTAGAATAATACAACAAATCATCCATTTGACCCTTTCTGAAGAATGAACTGATCAAAAGTACATTTTATTCCGCACATATAATATAATTTTAATTTCAGTTTTTATTCAAATCTGATTTGCAAGAAACTTGTTTGAGAAAGTTCTTACCTGCAAAAGTCCTTTTTCTATTAAAAATTCAATCCCTTTTTTGGGGTCCATGTTGAATTTCTTGCGTCCAATGGACATCATCTTGCTCTTATTGCTGTTTTTGCCATCCTCGCCGGAATCCAACGATTCCATTTCGGACACCACCTCGCACAAATCATCTTTTAGTTGCTGAAGAAGAAAATATGAATCAGTAAATATTATGTAAAATATATTATATAAATAATTTTATTATTTTTTTAGAAATACTACCATACCCCAAAAAAAGCTTTTTTATGCAGGGCAAGAAAAGCAGAGTTTAAATTTTCTCTTTGCGACATTAACAACCTTGATATAATTTATTATCTATCGTCGTTGCGAGTAATTACTGCAGAATCTTACATGAAAGTACAGATTATTAACGTTAACATTAATTATACATATTGTGGGCATTCTATGGAAATAGTTTGTAAAGAGGCACATGGATGACAGATTGAATGTCTATTTCCCGTGGCACCGAGGAGGGGGGAAATTGTAATATTTTAAGGTTTGTAAGTTACTGCAGTAAGGTTTGTGAGTTAATAAAATTTATAATTGATTTCTTCGGGTGTATGCGTTTAGTAGGTTAGTTAGCTGTTAAAATATTATCGGTATTATTGCCTGATTTTTTACCCTTGTTCCATTGTTTTAATTTTGAGGTTCATGCAAGAGCATCATAACTGTAATGTACTGTATAATCTTCAAGTTTGTATAAAACAACAATATGGGAACAGAAATGATGGGAACAATGGAAAAGATGGGAACAATGGAAAGATCTTATATAAGTTTTATAACAAAACTGTTTTTATTTTTATTTTTTTCCTTATAATTAAAAAGTTATATTAAATTGAAAATAAATTTTTAAACTTACTACCGATGATACGCCGACAACAACCATTTTGACCTCACGATGGCAACGAAGGCCAATATCGCCAATATCGGTTCAACAATATCGGTAACGATATCGGTAACAATTTGGAAGTTATACCGAAATTTTCTTCCATGCTTATCAATTTTAGTCATTGTTCTATAAGTTTAACCTATATGTTTGACCGCATTTGTTGGTTTGCAACGATTTGATAATGTACTTGATTTTAATTGTTATTTAAGTATAAAGGCTCAAAGGTAAGTTCAGAATGAAATATTGAAATTAGATTAGCGTTCGTGTTGTTTTTTTTTGCATTCGTTTTTATAACTTTTATTTATATTATTTAATTCATGTAAGGAAAACAAATTAACGTGCCAAATTTGTAGGAAGGTATATTCCTGCGTGTTCGTAAATAATCTACATGTAGTAACACAATCGAGGGCAGTAACGATGAGAAAGCCCTACAGGATCGTCTATTTGGTAGGATGCAAATAATAATATTCAAGAAAGTGCGATTAGACAAGAACACAATTCGACTACTAATTTGGAAGGTAATTGTATATGAAAGTCTTATACTTATGAACGTTTTACAGGATAATCTAATTTGTAGATGGTCGAAGAGTACAGAAATTTGTATGATCAGTTGGATGAACATCAACAGAAGTTAAATTAAGGACTGGTAAAGCAGTTTTGCATAGAATCAAAACAAACTTCTGAGAAGGAGTATGTAAAAAAAGAGAAATAGAAAAGCAAACCTACTATCCAAACAAAAAGTAAAGAAAATGGTAGATTTCTATTCTAAATAAAACAAAACGGTTAAAATATTTAGTGTTTTTTTCAGGTTTTTGATACATTTCATCTATTGATTAAACATATTCATTTGATAGGGCATGTTTAAACATAGGTTAGAAATTTAGGCATTGAAGACTGATGGTAGGCTGACAGTGGTTCCATATGTTGTGGTACATAGTGGTTTTCTAGTGGGTAGACATTAACCGGAGACTCAAAAAATATCAAAAATATCTGTTCTTATGTAAATAAAGAATCACTGGGTAAAAACAAAAAACCAAACCGAGACAAATTTCTCAGTGATTCTTTTTTGTAATAAATTTGCCTAACGAAAAAAACTTTTTAAAAATATAAAAATGTTCTACAAAAATATACAAACTTTTAACGTTAACGTTTCGGGAAGTATTCTCCCGTTTTCAAAACGAATCTAAAAAATAAAGTATATTCATTTCTATAAATTATGAAAAGATAGAAAGTAAATATTTTTTTTGTGTATGACAATGATACTTACATTAACAATTAGGTTATAAATGACAGTGGCATATTACCAATATATATATATACCAATATATATATATATATATATATATATATATATATATATATATATATATATATATATATATATATATATATATATATATATATATAGGTGAGATTTACCGTGTGATTGTAATTGTTTATTGAAATTCTTAAAGTTTAATTGTATTCTTTAGAATCGGGAATCAGATTGCGAAAAACCCAAATAAGGAGAAAAAAAATATATGAGCACGCCACAATCATTCAGATATTATTTAACCAGAGAGTCCCACACTTCGACTATAAAAGTTTTCCACTCAAAAAAAAAAGTTTAGGTGCCTTCTGACCACCACTTCTGCCAAGCTGTTGACAGTACTGACGAGGAAACACTTTACTATTATGACGTTACAAACATGGCAACCAATCGCGGAGCGTTCGTAGTCACGTGATTTTTTTACATTTTAATTAATTCACAATTAATTGTAACACATTTTTAAAAAGTGTTTTGCATTGCTTATCAATATTATTGATGATAAAGTTTTAAAATAAAGTACACAAATCGATATTTATTTTTTATTCAAAAACCCAATTGAAGAGTGTACGTTCTAAGGATAAGTTTTAAGTGCCAAAATCGGACATGATGGATACATGTAGAAAATCTCTATGTTCCTTGCCTAATAATATTGGAAAGGTAGTACCAGCGATTTATTTCGTTAGTGTCGGATAGATGGCGTTCCCTGTATGCGCTAACATCAATTTCATTACTAAAGCGTCTCTGTGCCGACACTATAAAGTAAAACATCTGATATAGTGTCTTGTCTTGTGTCAGTTGTGTTATACCAATATTTCAAACTAAAAATGGAACGAAAAAGAAGGCTAAAAGGTTCAGAAAGTATAAAAAAGAACAAAAACGTCTAAGGACAAGTGGCTCAGAGTACAAACCGTATCGAGGTGATTTAAAAGCTGTGAAGAAACCTCTTCAAAATGTGATTTTTTTAAATAAATCTATTGAGATTAGGCTGTCATTTTTATTTTAATTGTAGGTTGATTGTCGTAAATTGCAATGCAAGTCTATTTCTATGAAATAACTGATCATATAAAACAGAAGACTCATTTACTTGGATTAATGCAGATCGGTAAAATCAATCGAAGATATCATGGAAATTATGATAATCCTGGACAAAGCCGCCGCCAAATTACTGTGTTTTATGCTGTACCTAATGGCTAAGGCAAACATATACAGGTATGCCGCAATACGTTCAGCAACATTTTTGCGTTGTCTCATAAGAAGAAATAGATTTTTACAGATACAAAGAAATCAGGCAGCAGTATCTATGTAGATACCAGGGGCCAAGCGAATATATACCGAAGAAATTAAACAGATGGTGATGCGATAAACCGCCTGTTTATCGCATTAAAAAATATATCCCAACACTGCAGCAACACAAACACTTTTCACACCGTCGATCTGGAAAACCAAAAAATGATACTCAAATTGTGATTTACTTAATGCGAAAATAAGGCAAGCACCGCTGAAGAACAGAGGTCTTTTAAAAGTAAACTTGAATTACACCAGAGAAAAGCTGAATAAGCCAGGCAAATGTGAATGAATGATACACTCGAGTCACAAAAACCAACTTGGTAATTGGTAATAACGTTAATTTCGATATATTTGGAGAGGTGATCTTTATACCAAAAGGAAGAAGATAGAATAGTGATAGATGAACCAACAGAAGAAGAGATAAAGAACATTATAAAAAAATTAAAAAATAATAAAAGCCCCGGCGAGGATGGCATTACGGCTGAGATGAAAAAGGCAGGCGGAGAACAATTACAGAAGATCATCAGCGAAATAATAAAATTGATATGGACAAAAGAGAAGATGCAGGCTGAATGGTCAAAAGCCTTAATCTGCCCAATATACAAAAAATGAGATAGATCGTTATATGAAAATTATAGAGGTATAGCATTGGTAGATACATGCTACAAAGTACTGGCTCAGATAATAAGAAGAAAATTAAATATATATGCAGAAAAAGTCATAGGTGAGTACCAGGCAGGGTTCAGAAACAACAGATCTACGGCAGACCAAATATTTACTCTAAAAGAGATCCAAGTAACTTGCTATGAATACAAAATTGAGCTGCATACTCTCTTTATAGACTTTAAGCAAGCCTATGATAGAATAATTAGGGAAAAAATTTATCAAGGAATGAACCAACTAAAAATACCCAAAAAACTCATTAGTTTGACAAAGATGACCTTTGAGAAAACAAGAGATATAATAGTTTGGAATGGTGATGTATCGCAAGAATTCGAGGTGAGAAGAGGTCTTAGGCAGGGAGACCCTCTGTCAACAACTCTCTTTAATATGGTACTGGAGGTGATAGTAAGGAATAGCAAGCTGAGAACTGATGGCACAATATACAACAGTGAACACCAATGCTTGGCCTTCGCAGATGACCTGACTATACTGGCAAGAACCAAAAAAGAGCTAAAGAGAACCATAAGATTAATAGAAAAAGAAGGGAAGAAGTTCGGCTTGGAAATAAATCAAAATAAGTCAAAATACATAGTGATGGGACAAATGCAAGATCTATCGGCAAAAGAGAGAAACATGACCATAGTAGCCAGTGATGGAAGAGAATATACTTTCAAAAGAAATTCTGCTACCTAGGAGTTACAATCGAAGAGGGCGGGCACGAAGAGCACGAAATACAGGCCAGGATAGTAAAAGGTAATCGAAAATATGGAAGCCTGAAGGCACTGATGAAGTCCAACTATGTGTCTAGAAGCACAAAACAAAGAATCTATACAACAGTAATAAGACCCGCAACAACTTACGCATGTGAAAGTTGGACGCTAAACCGAACAGAGGAAGAGAAACTGAAAAGGTGGGAAAGGAAAATGTTACGAGCCATATATGGAGGAAAGAGAACTGAGGAGGGATGGAGGAGAAGAACAAATAATGAGTTGGAGAGACTGGGCGGAGGGAGAATGACAAATCTAGTGTTACGCAGAAGGCCAATAGGGAAGAAGAGGAAGGGCAGACCAAGAAAAAGATGGATGGGTCAATGATGGATAGTCCAAACTGTGCTGCAGAGGAACTGGTGAAGGATGGGAACCACATATGCAATGTTATAATTATATGTAAAATAGTGATATGTAAAATACGATATTGTAAATACTACGCCCTAGGCCTTCAAGGCCTGTTGAGCTTTTAAATAAATAAACAGATCTTTATACCAACCCTTACTCATAGTGACATATTCTACAGTCGTCAGCTTTCGTGTTGGTCTGACGAAAGACAAAAAGCTCATAGCGAAAGAATGAAATTAGTATGGGCGCAACGGAAGGTTAACGACAACGAACGCCGCATACGTGAATAATAATAATAATAAAGCTAAAACGATGTTTACTGCTTACCAATATAGTTTTATTTGATAACCTTAGTTCTAAGTTTTTGGCACTTAGACCGTTTAGAAGTTACAGTCTTCAATTATACATTGTTCAAGTGATTTTTCGGTTTTCCTGCGGTCTTTCATTCAGTTCATGTGGAACCCATCTTCCTATCTTCTGGATTTTTCCTATGGCTGTCAAACGTACAGAGACGGCTCACGTCACATTTAACTGATTTGCGAAATGTTGTTGCGTTTGAGCGTCATCCTCATCCAACAATGCTTGCAATTCGCTGCCTTCAAACACCTTTTCGGTGGTCTTCCACGTTCTTCGTTTCTCACGTTAAAATCGCCACTTTGAATTTTTTAAACCACTGAAGGCACTGTGATTTACCAAGAGCATGCTCACAGTAAGCTTCGATAAGCATTTGATGTGATTCTGCAGCAGTTTTCTTCAAATGGTAACAGAAAATCAATGCTGTTCGCAAATCGTAGTTTCCAGGCACAACATTCGACATGTGCAACGCTATTACAAACTATGCTGTTGTATGAAACTTGTATTGTTGTGACCTGAAAATCTTTGTCACATGTTATGAAGGAAATGGCGCCAATGACGCGGTTAACGGTAACTACATTGACATTAAGGGCCATATATGGGTAAATTCCGGTTTCATATTTACAGACCTGGTATATAGCCGTTTCGTGGCTAAAATCCATAGACAAAAAGTCATCGATTAATATATTTGAGTTTGTTTATCAAGATTGAATTTTACACAAAAAAAATATAAACTTTTTCGCTCACCTAATAAGAATGTTTATCAAAGGCAAAAAAAAGGTGAAAATAAAATTTACCATCTAAATGAGTGTAGATATACGTAGACCCACTAGTGTATTTAATACAACGTAAATTTTATAGTAATCAAAAGACTTTTATAAATAAACCACATCCTTTGAACTCGAAACGTATAAACAGAGCTATTTCCGCAAAAAAATGTTGAGAAACCATGTTTTGAAAATATCAACAAAATGGATGGGTGCTGTATATTGCACAAGAATTTAATCGTTACAATTAATTGTAACGGCTATGTTACAATTCCACCATGATGTAAATATCAAAACAAACCTGATAGCAGCAAATTACATCGTCACATAAGCAAAATATTTCTATAAAAAATAGCGAAATAAAAAATATTTTAATATTTAACACAAATATTCTAGAAAGTACTACGGTCTTCGAACGATACTTTAAAAACAAAATTAATTATTTGTGTGAAACCCGACTAGGACCAAATTAATATCTCGACAACAAAAATTATTTCAGTATTTCATGCGTGCACTTAAGTTCGATTTATAATTCAAAATATATTCTATACGCGAATATCAGGATATGTTTTTTTTTTTGCGGGGAAACTCTCCAAAATTCCGAAGGAGCTACGCGATATTCAGAAAAGAAAAGAAGGGTCCACTAATCAGATGGAAAGATCAGGTTGAAAAAGACAGAAGCGAATTGAGCGTAAAACAAAAGAAACAAGTATATAAAACTTGATACAGAAAGGTCAAATTCACGTGAAAAAAGGGATCATTTCTGAATATTACTCTCCTTACTTCTTCTTCTAATCCTATTAGAATACAATACTGTTATCTTGACATCGCATTCTGGGAATTCGATGTCAAGATAACATTTAGGTTTGTGGTTCTGGACAGTGTTGCCGGCCTAACACAATTTTCTTCGTCGAATCTGTCATTTTCAAGTTCTGATCGTTATTGACTTGGGCATTCAAACGTTTTGAATTATTTTTACTGTATTCTTTGATGTTTTGGATATTTTCTGGTTTAGTTTCTGTTTTTGTGAGTTCTGTAGTGAAAGCAGTCGGTGTAAGCAACCTGTCTCGTCACCAGTTATTTTGAACAGGAACGAGATAATAAGGCTCCTCTTTTGCCATTACACGCTGTGAGAGAGGTATGTATTAATAACTTAGTAGGTCTCATGGTTAATTGGAATTATTTTAGCGAGTTTGAGCTGCACTAAATATTAGTATTGGTACAGTTAGTGCTATTTCGAAAAAGTTGAAGAATAACGAAATCCGAAAATCACCGAAGAAAAAGCGTCTACATCCAAAACGAGTAACTAATCTAGATCATCTTAATGTGGGCTCAATTCGCAATCAAATCTATGAAATGTATAAAAAAAATGAGTAGATTTACATGGTAATATTGTATTTTTATCAAATTTTATTGAACTATTTCAGAACAAACGGTTAATCTTGAAAGTATTCACGAAAAACTAAAGAACATGCAGCTCTTTGATAGATGTAAAACTTCGCTTCATACACTTTTAAAAGAAATTGGTATCAAATGGAGTAAAGATAATCCATGTAGGGGCCTGATGGAACTTCCAGATGTTGCCCTTAAACGAATTCAATTTTTGAAGATGTATCAAAATATCAAAGACGAATTTCTGTTTGATTTTGTTTATTTGGATGAAACATGGATATTTCAAAATGGTACCTTGAGTCATTCATGGCAAGATGATAACAAGAGGAGTGTAAAGACTACAAAAGTTGATGGAAAAAGGTGAGTGCTATACCTAATACTTAGGTTTGGTTTGGTCAATAATAAAATGTTATTGCAGATATAGACGTGTCAATAATAACATGTTATTGCAGACATGTTGTTTTTCATGCTGGGAACAAGAATGGCTTTATCCAGAGGCCGAATTAATCTTTTCTTCTAAAACAAAAGGCGATTATCACGGAGAAATGAATCAAAATAACTGTCTGTATTGGTTTGAAAACCAGCTGTTGAAAATCTTGGAGGAGCCATCAGTTATTGTCATGAATAATACACCATATCACAGTGGACTGATGGATAAACCTCAAACTCCCAAACCTACAACCTCTAGAAAACACTATGTTGAAAGGTGAACTGCTGCAAATTGTTATTCGGTAAGCAGTAATTGTGTTTCATAATGTCTTTTTAGGTACAAGCCTAAAAAATAATGTGTCAGATCATATGGCTAAAGAGTATCGTCACAAAGTGTTACGTCTTCCCCCTTATCATTGTATATTCAATCCTATAGAATTGATATGGGATATACAAAAATTATTACAATCGTCACATAGGTCCAGATGGAAGAAAGATTGATAACTGTTTGGATATAAGGAAAGAAGTTTCATCAACAGTTACACCACAGATCCGGAAGAACGCAAAATTAAAAGCAAAACTCTCAGCCTAAAACTAACAGAGGAGGGATACAGACTATATTCCAGGAAGATCACAGTGATGCTGTTCAACGTAGCTGCGGATATAAGAAATAATGGTTGAAATTCTGTGGACATATTAGTAGAATCCTACCGACAAGACTCACTAACAGAATTCTTACATATATACAAGGGGCCAAGTCAAGAAAACCATGGATCGCATGAGTCAGAACTGATCTGGGGAAGGCACAAATAGATCCAACAGAGATTGAGGACAGAAGCACACACAGAAAAAAAGATACATAGAACGTAGTCTCCGAGAGCGGAGTTTCAGGGATATCGGGGTCAAGATAGACCCAGGAGAGAAAGGGAATCTACGGAGAAAGGATGATAGATCTGTGGAAGATCAAAAGGAACACTCAAAAATGAGTCAGAATGTTTTGCAAGATCGAACTGGGTCTATATGCATCTAATATATATATATATATATATATATATATATATATATATATATATATATATATATATATATATATATATATATATATATATATATATATATATTCTATCAATTTACAATCTGCCTTAAGGCAATAAATAAATAATTATAGAAGTAATAAAAATAAATACAGAGCTAGTTTGAGGTTGGTTACTTACATTAAAGCACTAACAATTAAGTCTTATTTCTAGGGTCAGTTTTAACAATAGCATTTGGAATTACACAGTATTACAGTCTATTACTTATTTTTAATGGATCACAGCTTTGTAAACGGTGGGTGTTATTGCTATTATCAAAGAAATATCAGATCCTAAGAACAGGAAATGGTCACTGGGGTCCTGATCTGGAGGATGAGAAGCACTTCGAAGTGCAATTCGCATAATTTAGCCAATGTTGCCAACGGTTTGTGACATCAACATCAATACATCGTATTGATTGAAGTAAACATATTTTTCTAAACTTTCTAAAAAAAGAAAATTTTTTCTTGGCGGAAGAAAAAATTGCTTGGTTGTTATATATATATATATATATATATATATATATATATATATATATATATATATATATATATATATATTATATATATATATATATATATATAATATATATATATATATATATATATATATATATATATATATATATATAGATATATATATATATATATATATATATATATATATATATATATATATATATATATATATATATAGATATATATAGATATATATATATATATATATATATATATATTATATATATATATATATTTATATATATATATATATATATATAATATATAATATATATATATATAGATATATATATATATTATATATATATATATATATATATATATTATATATATATATATATATATATATATATATATATAGATATATATATATATAGATATATATTTATATAGATATATATATATATAGATATATATATATATATATATATATATATATATATATATATATATATATATATATATAGATATATATTTATATAGATATATATATATATACGGAAGAACAATATATAATACCAGATATCCTAGTGGAGGAAGTAACAAATGCTATAGAATTGATGAAGAACGGCAAGGCTCCAGGAAAGGATAGTGTAACTGTCGAAATGCTAAAAGCTGGTGGTCGGACGTTACATAAAACACTGGCAAAATTATACTCAAAATGCCTCAAAGAACAAAAAGTACCTGACTTATGGAAAAATGCAGAAGTGATCCTTTTACATAAAAAAGGAGCACAGGAAGATTTAAAGAACTACCGTCCAATAAGCCTCCTATCAGTGATGTACAAAGTTTTCACTAAGATAATTTCTAAAAGAATATTAAAAAAACTGAATGACGCACAACCAAGAGAACAAGCAGGATTCAGAAGTGGATTCAGTACAATGGATCACATCCAGGTTGTACAGCAGGTCATAGAAAGGCACAACGAATACACCATGCCACTGTGCTTGGCTTTTATCGACTACGAAAAAGCATTTGATTCCATCTCAAAGCATGCGATAATGGATGCACTGCTTAGCCAAGGTGTAGAGAGAGCCTATGTAAACCTATTAGAATCGATATATGATGGAGCTACAGCCACAATTCACCTTGATGATCTTGAAGTGGGAATTAATATAGAACGAGGTGTACGGCAGGGTGACGCAATATCGCCTATTCTTTTCTCGGCTGGCCTTGAAGAAGTATTCCGTAAACTGGATTGGGAACAGGATGGGGTAAAGATCAATGGTGCAAACTTAAACCATCTTAGATTTGCAGATGATATTATTCTCATTTCACAAGACCCAGAGGAGCTGCAAAGCCGCATACAAGAACTGCAAAGGGCTGGCGAACCATTTGGCTTGAAAATAAACCTGAAAAAGAGTCAGGTTATGTTCAATAACTTCGCTCAGGACAGAAGAATTTCAGTTTTAGGAAGGGATTTAGAGATTGTGGACAGCTTTGTATATCTTGGGCAGAGGATTTCCATGGAGGGGAATACCGCCCGGGAGGTGGAACGGCGTGTTAAATGTGGCTGGCAGGCATTTGGTAGGCTCAACATAGTGTTTAAGAGCAGACTGCCACTTTGCCTGAAAAGAAAAGTATTCGATCAGTGCGTTCTACCGGTTATGACATACGGAAGTGAAACCTGGACACTCACATCGCAATCAATTCAAAAACTTCGGGTGGCACAGAGGGGAATGGAAAGATGTATGCTTGGCATTACAAGACGAGACAGAAAGTCCTGCGCATGGATCAGAGAACAAACAAAAGTCTGTGACATCATTGGAAGAGTAAAACAGTTGAAATGGAGATGGGCAGGCCATATAGCGAGGCGATGGGACGACAGATGGACCAAGGCAATCCTAGAGTGGATACCGTTTGATCGCAAACGTCCGCGAAGAAGACCGAAAGCACGATGGACTGATGACATCGTTAAGTATATTGGACCCGAGTGGCAGAGGAAAGCCCAGGACCGTGAAGGTTGGAAGCATGCTGAAGAGGCCTTCATCCTGCAGTGGATCGATACGGGCTGATGATGATGATGATGATGATGATGATGATATATATATATAGATATATATATATATATATATATATATATATATATATATATATATATATATATATATATATATATATATATATATATATATATATATATATATATATATATATATATATATATATATATATTATTTTTGCCAAAACTAAATATGTAAAACTGTAATATGTATCTTGATAATAATTTATTTGAATAATTGTCTATTAACTAACCATATTATTGGAACATACATGATTAGTTTCATTAATTTTTTATAAATTTAACAACGATATCTCATGGTATTTAACATTTTATCGAACTTTGCCCATAAAAATTACGTTCAGCTAGTGAGTATTAAAGTACAAACATCTTAATGCATTGTTAGTCAAAACAATATGCTGACTCATACGCGTGTACATATTGTGTTCGTAACGGTTTTTTTTTTTCGTTATAATTACAGTAAATGAATTAAAGCAAAACTAATGATACTCTTAGAAGTTAAGTACAGTGAACCGAAAATGAACATTAAAATTTCTATCAACATGAGTCCTACTCTCAACTGTTACACATATACAGGGGTAAACAAAAATTAAAATGTTCAAGATTTTTTGAATATTACTTTTATAATAAATAGTTAGGCTACGTTTTGTAGTTTTCAAAAATACCACCAACCAAACACTTGTCAGCTCTCTTATGAACATTATGATTGGGCTTCCTCCCAATCAAGCAACTAACGAATGTTCATTTTGGCAGAGACGCAGGTTGTTGAGCGTTCCACATGAGATTGTCGAACCCAACATTTCGTGCCAACATGGCAGTTATAAATGTACACTTAATTGGGACAAATTTGGACTATCTATCTATCTATATATATATATATATATATATATATATATATATATATATATATATATATATATATATATATATATATATATATATATATGTATTTATATATATATAGAGCCCAATTCGTGTATAATGTATCTTTCCTTACAAGGATATTCCCTAAATTAGGATTACCGTGGTAATAGTACAGGCGAAGGTAGAGCCAAAGGCGAATCTAAAGTTTTTTTAAGCGTTTAATATTTAAATGCTTATACAAACTATGAATGTTCCTATATTTGAGGCATTCTACCCATTCAAGTAAAAAAAATATATCGGGTTATCTATAGAGGAAAAATCAATTGAACTAAGACAAATATTTTGGATTCAAGAACATTTCTGAGCATGTGTAAGGAAAATCAAATTTGTGTTTAAAGCAGAAAAAATGTTTCTTTAATAATTCAATCTTGAATCCATTTTTCTTTAGTCGACATATATTTCAAAATTAAATTAAAACTTATATTTTCACTATATGTTAATTCTCAATGTGAGTAATATGTTCTTCAAGCAAGATCTATAATTCTTTGATTTCAAAATTAAATGTTTCAATTAGAAGGGAGCAAAATATTTCGAAGCAAGTTGATTTTTTCTTAGCTGAAAAAAAATTACTTTAATCAATAAAGAACTATTCAAAATAAACATATGTTGTCTTAAGTAATATATTTTCGTATAAGAAACAGTGCTATCAACTTAGAACGCGGCTATTTAATCCAAGAAAATGTTTCTCTTGAACGAAATCCACATAAAACTTGTTTTTTTTCGCGACTTTTTTTAAATTTAAAGTTCTACTTTCAGTGCGAAATCAAATAATTATTATCCATTTAATAATTATACTTAAACATACAGTAAACATTTTATTATATCGATTAAAAATAAATAGTGTTTTGAACTAAGAAGCGAGTTTGTTGAAATTAGAGACTAAATGTACACAAGCCAAGAATTTTTTTTTCAACCAAGAGATTTTTTTCTTCCGCCAAGAAAAAAATTCCTTTTTTTAGAAAGTTTACAAAAATATGTTTACTTCAATCAAAACGATGTATTACTTTGTTCAATATATTTAATAGTTTTGTTTCAAAATAATTTTCTTGAACAAATTAAACGATTATATTTTTGTCTAAGAAAAAAATGAGGAAAATGATATTTTTCTTGGTTCAAGTTAAGAGAAATGGAAACGCAAATAGTTTACTAAAATTTGTATTTAGTTTATTATGTAACTTTCATTATTATTTACTACTTTTTGGCAGCGCAGTGGTAGCTTCCTAATGCTTTTTTGCTAAAAATTAGCATCTGTATTGCCCTAAAATGTCACAAGGTTGATATCTTCCTCCATTTTAAGATTTTCCATTTAACAATTTTGGAGGGTGTGAAAGAGATATTAGTCCGATGGTGTGATGTCCAGTGAGTAAGGTGGACGGGACAAAATATCCAAATTGAACTCAATAATTTTTGCCGGATCTTGACCGATGATGAAATACTTCGCCTTTCCTGTTTGATAATTCTGGCCTTTTTCTTCAATTGCTGTCTTCATCGTTATTGGTCCGCTCGAAGGATGAGATCGCAAAAAAGCCCCAAATGAAGAAAAAAAAGCTGTTTCACCAAAACAATGCACCCTATCACAAATCGTTGACAACATTGACTAAATTATACGAATTGCACTTCGAATTGCTTCCTCATCCTCCAGATCAGGCCCCCAGTGACCATTTTCTGTTCTTAGGCCTCAACAAAATTCTCGCCGGAAAGAAATTTGGCTCCAATGAAGAGGTAATTACCGAAACGGAAGGATATTTTGAAGGCAAAGAGAAATCGTTCTAAAAAAACGTGTAAAAATGCTAGAAAAGCGTTGCGTTCGGTGATTGTATTGCTCTTCAAGCAGAATATATTGATGAATAAAGTTGAAATTTTTTATTTGTCAGACCGGGGACTTATTGACCGATGTGTTAATACGCATCTCAATACATCAGCTGTAAAGCTGATATTTGCTTGATAATAGCAATAACACCCACCATTTACAAAGCTATGATCCATTAGAAATAAGTAATAGATTGTAATACTGTGTAATTTTAAATGCTATTGTTAAAACTGACCCTATTATTAAGACTTAATTGTTAGTGCTTTAATGTAAGTAACCTTCTATAATTATTTATTTATTGCCTTAGGGCAGATTGTAAATTGATAGAAGTAAAAATTTAACAGGAACAATTTTCGTCTAATATTTCGTCTAAATATTAGACATTATCAAAGATATTTATTTAAAATCACACACCTCTTAACAGTTTACGCACCAAAAATTCCAGATCATTATTGACTATTTGATTAAGAAACGGTAGTTAATTTGTCCTTTGACATTTTTATTGCTGATTAACATATGTAACGTTTATTGAAGGTTGTTTTTGGGTAGCTGGTCTCTCACGTGTTCATTGGCTATGTATCTTTTAATAGTCTATTTGTTCCTTGATAAAAAACAATTCTGGAAACTTAACGGTCCCCTTACAGTTATCAGTTCATGTATATACATAGTGCTATTAGTCATGTTAAATTAACTGTTTGATTTGAGTTATATACACATATGTCCAAAAGTTTGGAATATTTAAACATTTCACTTTTTTTACTGATATTTATCAAGTTTTTCTTTTACTCGTTTACGTTAATGTAACTCGAAAACAAATGATCAATGTGCCTAAAATTTATTTATTATTTTGGAGTCAAATAATTACAATGTACCAATTCAAAAGTAATTTAAAAGTAAAATGAACAACTTTCAAGTAAACTAATAGGCCATTTTCACACTATCCACTCCACGCCACGCCACTCCACACCACATGTCGTCAACATATTGGTCCCTTTCATACTTGTCCACGCCACGCCACACCACACCACTCGTCATTTCACACTTATCAACGTTCCATCACCATCTTATCCGTTTGAAAAGTGAGACTTTTCTGTTCAGTCTGTTTTTGCCATAGTCATGGACTATTCGACTGAAGAGTTGGCTGGCATGAGTTTAATTGTCCTTCGAAGGTTAAGAAGGCGCAGGAAAAAAAAAAGAGAATTTTGGGTACACCCATATATTTCGACCCGACAAAAAAATCAGCGCTTTTGATTATTTTGAAGAGCTCCTTGATAATCCCATGAAGTTTTTCACATTCTTTCGTATGAGCGTGGAATCATTTCAAGAACTGTCTGCAGTTTTAAAAGAAAGTTTGCGCAGACAAGACACTGTCTTGAGAAAGTCTATTACTCCCCAGCAGATGCTGATAGTGACATTGGGTCATTTCTGCACAGTCATAAAACAATGCATTTGCCACTTTAGACCAAGCAAACTGTTTTTTTGTTTATTTGAATAAATTACCAAGTTTTGCGTTCCATAAACATTCATTTTTCTTTACTTCGTCTATTAACTTTTCAGTATCAAAAAACTCCATGTAATCAAAATTACAAAAAAAAGTAATCAAAACTAAAAAAAAAACGAAGAACAAACTTGGGGTCAAATAAGCACTGATAACTGATATGATTAACCACGTGTGTATTGTGGTTGTGGAGTGGATGGGGCGTGGTGGAGTGGATGGGGCGTGGTAGAGTATGAAAGAGCCCATTGGCATTCGCTGTTGGTCACGAGTGGAACCCTTGTGAATTAGTATAATTGTGTGGCGTGGTGTGAATAGGTGTGTAAACCCCCATCTACTCCTGTGTACTTGGTGTGGCATGGCGTGGAGTGGATAGTGTGAAAGGAGCCATAAGCAGTAGTTCCTCCATCGGTCTCTATGCATGCCTGTAGGTAATTTGGCATCCTGCCGAGTAAATGATTAATTTGGGCTTGTGTGGAATTCTCTGCCATTCTTCACGAGCAGTTTACTTCCTTGATGCGTGTTTTCAGAATACCACTAGCACGTTCAATGATATTCATGTCAGAGAAATTTGCATGACGCTATAACTTGGCTAGTCCGTTCTCTTTAAGATAATTTTGTATTGCCGTTGTTCGATGATGAGGTGCGATGTCAACTATAAAAACAAATCCGTCGCCCTTTGCGCCTCGGAACAGACGCACAATAGGATTTAAAACTTCCTCGATGTACACACCACCAGTGACTCTCTTTTCAGGACCACTAGAGGTGTCCGTATACCCCTCATAATACCACCCCAAAACATCACGCTCCCACCTTCAAATGGGATACGTGGTTGAGCTGTTTCTAGTCAGACTTGTCGACCTGGAGCTCTCCAAACTAATGTTCTTCGTGAATCAGACACCATCCAATTCTCGTCTCATAGGAGAACATCACGCTATTCCAGTTAGGACTATGATCCATCATTTCTCGAACCCATTGCAATCTTACATTTTTTTGTTGAAGGGTTAGTTTGGGAACACGTAAAGGTCTTTTGCGAATAAGCTCCCTTGATATACTACTTGCAGATACCAGACGATTTCTTCGAGCTATCATTAATATCGGCCGGTTTTGTGCAGCTGTTGACATCGTTTTCTACCACTTCTGGAGCGACCTTTTTCGTCATTTGTATCTTGGAATTTTTTATGAATTTTCGATGCAGCACTTTGGGAAACACCGATATCACTTTCGCGATATCACCTTGATTAAAGCCCTGTAAAGCAATTACTCTTGATTTGTTAAAATGAGATATATTTCTAGGCATTTTTATTTTTATTAACGGATTGATTGAAAATTGAAAAAGAACTGAAATAATGTGTAAATACTAATATCAACGCAATGGGCAAACATCGAAAAACCTGTGTTATCAGCAAAACAATGCTATTGTTATTTTCATTTAAAAACAGTTTAAAATAAATATCCATCACAACTTTTAGAGTATCATAGCCGTAGATATCCTACTTGTAAATATTCCAAACTTTTGGACATATGAGTAGAGTTGGCAAATGTCCCCTTTAGAGTGTAAATATACAGAATAGCAAAAAAAAACTCATATCTCAATAGGGCTATACCTGTCAAGCAAGCAAGAGAGAGCCTGTGAGCAAGAAAGAATCACCTCCACATACATCAAACGCCAATACATCCAGTTAAAGTTCCAAGATTGTGAGGTATTCGTGCTATAAACATCACTGGGTCATATTTTTTTAAGACGTTAGTGGAAATGCAGTAGCAGTCAACAGTGAACTCTATAGACACATGATTCAAAAATTGCGGTTCGAGCAAGATGGTGTTACAGTACATTCCTCATGTGAAACAAACAACATTTTGAAGAATATTTTCCTTAATCGTTCAATTTCTCGAAATGGGGATTTTTTGTGGCCGCCTAGATCTCCTGATTTGGCGTTTCGGGTTATTTTTTTGTGGGGATTTTTGAAGGAAGAGGTTTACATAAATTAGCCCCAAACCATACAGTATTTTAAGGACAACATCCGTAGTGAAATCGCTACTTTAACACCAAATATGTTAAATTCTTTTATTGGAACCTTGGAAAACTATGTTCTATTTATATGAAAATCATACCTAACGAAACTTGTAAAAATCATGAACCGTGAAGTGTACTAAGCCTTACATTAATAATTGAAAAAGTTGACTGAAAGGAATCGGTCCTTCGGCCTAGCCATACATTGAAATCTTGTAACAGTCTTATTTCTCCTTCTCTGAAAAGCAAATTACATGTTTCTAATCCAAAAGTGCCAAGATTGTATGCTCTACCAAAAATTCATAAACCAGGAAAATCAATGAGACCAATTGTATCAGCCATTGATTCTCCAACATACAACTTGGCAAAGTGGTTAACAAAGGAATTTGAAAATCTACCAAACCAACTACCTTCCTGTTCTGTGACAAATTCAATCAAATTCATAGAAAAAGTAAAAAATACACATCTACAGGAAGGTGAGGTTTTGGTTTCCTTTGACGTTTCATCGTTGTTTCCGAGTGACCCGATTCCACATACCTTGAAATACCTGAGGGAGTTACTGGAGTTAAACTGTTTTAATAACAAGATTGTTTCTGAGTACATCTCCTTAATAAGATTATGTATGAATCAAAATTGTTTTCAGCTTAATAACAGGTTTTATGAACAACAAGAAGGAACGGCAATGGGCAATCCTCTGTCACCGTTCTTAGCCAGCTTATTTATGAGTAAATTTGAAACCGAGGCAAAAGATGAATTCAGTTACTTTCCGAAGGTATGGTTAAGATATGTGGATGACATTTTTGCCATTTTCGATTCGAAAAATGAAAATTTAGATGATTTTATTAAGAACTTAAATAGTAAATCCCAAAATATAATATTCACGCATGAACTCGAAAACGATAGTTTACCATTTCTGGATGTGTTAGTAGAAATAATAAAAATAGGTTAGATTTTGATATTTTCAGAAAAACCACCACCACTTCGAGATACATTCCTAACGATTAAAATCATAGCTTCCAAAATAAGATGGCTAGTTTAAATTTTATGGTAAAAAGAATAATTAATTTTCCTTTAAAGATAATTATAACAAAGAATTAAAATTAATTAGGGAGGTATCTGAAGTGAATGGTTATAATAAGAACATTGTAGATAAACTAATTAGAAAACATAAGTTTAGAAAATTATTGAAAGAATCTTCGACTTTTCAAAAGAATCAGAACACAAAGAAATTCATGGTAATACCATTTGATGCCAAATTGACAAGAGGACCGGACAAAATTTTGAAAAAAATTGGACATTAAGGTTGTGTACAAACCATATAATAAATTAACAGAAGTTCTGGGTAATCCAAAGCATACAGTAGAGCAACATGAAAAGTCGGGATTTACGAAATTAGTTGTCAAGACTGTCATCGAAGGTATATTGAGCAAACAAAAAGATCTATATTGACAAGATATACAGAACATATTGCCCACATTAGATATGGGAGAAATGAAAAATCTTGTGTTGCCCAACATGCAATCGAACATGACCACAGTATAAATATTAGTAATTTAAGACTAATTAAAAGTGTTAATAATAATAGGGTTTTGGATGCATATCAAAGCATTCAAATAGAAAAATGTAAGAAAAGCATGATCCGAGATAAAGGACCGATTCCTTTCAGTCAACTTTTTCAATTATTAATGTACACTTTAAGGTTCATGATTTTTACGTTTCGTTAGGTATGATTTTCATATAAATAGAACATAGTTTAGTTTTAGAATTAGATTAAATCATCTCTTGATGATGCTAACATAGTTAGCGAAATCTCTTCAAGTTTACCAAATATGTTGATAAAAGTTATACACAATGTGTGGACACAAAGGACACAAATGGTGTATCATAGACTAGTTCTACTATTATTACTTCCGAATCAGGTGTCCCTTGATACTTTCTTCATCAACAAGTACTTCCTCGTATAGAAATATCTGCACTGACTGTTAAAAGTAATACCTGGATGATACCAAATCTGATGAATATAGAGGATAAAATAAAACAATACTGTTTGCAATATGCTTGTTCACAAATTTAATCTCTTTCGGATAAAATGCCGTTTTTTCAAAATTTTCGCGGCGTCCTGTTGCCATATTATACTAGGGGGTAACAAAAGTTTTGCGTTACTAAAGTACTCAATCCATTTTTGAGACAGTAAGTATTCTTCTTCAGTACCACGACGAGTCTTGGGAGGCAGAAAACTCAACACAGACAGCAGTTTTACCTTTTGTTCAGACCTGATTTTTTTTTCTCGTAAAAAGTGAGCCATGAATGGAAATAACTTGATCTCGACGGGGCGAAATCGACACTGTATATTGGGCGAGGGTGAAGTTTAAAATCCAATTCATTAATTATTGAGGTGATCAGATGAGAAGTGTGGTCTTGTATTATCTTGCTGCAGGACTTTTTTAGGGTGTACTTTCTCAAGTTGAGCTGAGTAGATTTCTCAATTTATGGCCCAATCATTAGGTAACAATCAATTACACTTCAACACTGTGCGCAGCTTTCAGCGGCGACAGTTCATGAGGATGCTGCTACAGCTCTCTGGCACCATGCCTATGACTCACAAATGCCGATTAACGGCAGCTCTTAAACGGTCAGCATAAGTAAACCGTGGACGATTTGATCTTCTCGTATCTTTAAGACCCATGCCTTCTTCCAGGAACTTTTTGAACCAGAGCTGAGCGGAGTGGATTGATGCGGCACCTTCCCCCTTTATTTCGCAGATCTCAAATAATTTTTACGTTTTTTAGTGAAAGTTAAATCAATCAGTTAAACCAAAAGTTAAAGCAAAAAGTTGAAATCGGATTCAATCTCTGAGGAGTGAATTATAATAATTTTTTAATAATAATAATAATTAAAACACTTGGTTACTAAGCTTAAACTTAGGTCAAACTTAGCTCAAAACCTCGAAAACTTATTCAAAAGAGACTGCTAATAGCAAAGTTTGACCCAACGAAAATAAAACCAGCCCTAACAGAAGAGCTTGATAAACAGCCAGCACAGAACTGGCAAGAATTGAAACAAAAAATTATTAAAACAGCCTTAAAGTTGGTCCCTTTACAAAACCGTAGAAAACATCCATGGTGGCATGAAGTTTGCGAGCAAACAGTTTTAAGACGAAGTAAGGCATTCAAAGATTGGAACAGTCAAGAAACAGCAATAAACTATAACATCTTTTTGGAAGTAAGAAAAGAAACATCGAAGCTAATTAGACAAACTAAAAGAAAATATGAAAACTATCAACTTAATGAAATAGAAAAAGATTTCCAAAAAAATAACACCCGAAACTTTTACAAAAACATTTAACTTAACTTTAACTTACTTTTTATTTTTTATTAATTAACTTTTTGTAACTTTTACAAAACTTTTACAAACAACTAAATTAACAGGTTATGAACCGCAAAGTATTTGCTTCCAAATGGAAAACGGACAATTAGCTCTAAATAACCAAGACAATTGCAAAGAACTTGCGAAATATTTTGAACAAATACTAAACTGTCTTTAGCCCTTAAACAAATTAGCAACACTAAACCCTAAACAAACAAACCCAGATTCATTACCACCGAATGAAGATGAAATAATTAGGCATATCAAGCGGCTTAAAAATAACAAAGCTTCTGGTGAAGATGGAATCACTGCTGAACTTTTGAAATCCGCTGGTTCAGGTACAATCAAGGAAATAACCAAAATTCTACAAGAAGTTTGGCGAACCGAACGGATTCCGGAGGATTGGAAAGATGCTCTAATCCATCCACTACATACGAAAGGAGGTAGAACGGATGTAAACAACTATAGAGGGATATCTCTTCTCCCAGTTTGTTACAAGATTCTATCTCAATGTCTACTAGACAGAGCACAGGGACAGTTAGAACCTAAAATTGGTGAATATCAAGCAGGTTTTCGACCGGACAGATCCTGCCCTGAACAGATCCTGAATCTAAAGTTGATCCTAAGGCATCAAAAACTGTACAATAAAAATCTCGTCTGTACATTTGTGGATTTCAAAAAAGCATATGATTCTATTGACTGCGAATCTTTATTCCGAATCTTGAAAGAACAATGACTAGATCTGTAAACGCTGGCAATTATTAAAGCAACATTAACTAACACAAGGTCAAAAGTTAAATTCATGGGTGACATCTCAGAGCCCTTCGAAATTAAAACTGCAGTGAGACAAGGGGATGGACTCTCGCCACTCTTATTTAACTGTGTTCTAGAAAAAGTAACACAGGGGTGGCGTGAAAAAAAGTCGGCCCTGAATATTGACCAGCCCATTAAACTGGGGAGAACCAACATCAAAATTGATTGTCTGGCATTTGCTGATGATCTAGTAATTTTAGCTCAAGATGTATTAACGGCACAGAAAAAGATTGAAATCCTAAAAGAAACAGCAGAAAGGGTAGGACTCCAAATTTCCTTTGAAAAGACGCAATACATGACCTGCAACAGACTAAGAATACCATTTCTAAAAACAAAATATGGTAACATCAGACGAGTCTCTCAATTCAAATATCTGGGTGAAATAATCATGGAAAATGGGTTGGAAAAAGCGGCCAATAAGGGTAGATGTCAAAAAATGGAAACGGCATTGAGACTTACACAAAATATTTACAACAAAAAATGCCTATCTAAAAACACAAAACTGAGACATTATAACACAGTTATTAAGCCAGAATGTCTATATGCTGCAGAAACACTCATTTTGAATAGAAAGAGGGACATCGAGGACATTGAAAAGAAGGAAAGAAAAATCATAAGAAAAATCCTAGGCCCCAAACAAATAAATAGCACAACATACCGACTTCGAGAAAACCAAGAAATCAAATAATACACAGATATACATAGCGATATGAGAAAAAGAAGACTTAAGTTTTACGGACACATAAAACGGATGAATCCGAGTAGGCTAACTAGACAAATAGTCGAATTTTATGAAAATAGGAGTAGAGCTAAAGTAGGAATAATTAAATGGATTGCTGCAATTAAAGAGGACCTAAGATCAGCAAATATTACACAAAGTGAAATTCAGGATAGAGGCTGTTTCAGACACAAGGTTAACGTTTGGAAGGTTGGCCAGAGAGAAAAATGTAGGAAGACTGGAACAACTTGGTCTGACGAAAGGAAAAAAGCTCATAGCGAAAGAATGAAATTAGTATGGGCGCAAAGGAAGGCTAATAACAACAAATGCCTCTAATTATACTAATAAATAATTGATATATATTAACAATTAATAATAATTGAATAATAATAATAATAAAACACTTGGTATTTGTTTCACGATATATTCAAGATATCCTCTGACATGTTTCGGCCTCACGACCATTCTCAAAGGGAGTTGTGTATAAACTAAACTAAAGCTTCAAAGTGCTGTCTAATGGAGTCGGTTTTTTTGTCTCGTTAAATTTATCACACTTTCATTAATTGGGGTATTTCCTAAGTCTAGCTTGGTGTTTGTTAGGTTTTTACCATCGTATATAGGTATTACTGAGGTTTTTAATATTGGGTCAACTTTGGTAAAGTATATTATGAATTTGTTTAAAGCTATTCATATAATTTTTTTAATAATGATGTTTAACTGACTTTAGACTTAAAAACAAATTCTAACATGATAAAATAACATTTTCATTTATTTAAAAGCATTTTTAAAAATTATATAAATGCATATATTACTGACGGTATAAAAGTAGTTTGCACCTATTACGGCGTGTCAATTACTGCGGATAATGACTACAAAACTTTGGGATCGAGTGAAAAATTGAATTAAACTTATTAGAAAGATCTGTCAGAGACTACACAATTTCGTCATTATCAGAGATGCTTTGCTATAAATAAAAGAGATGAATAAATTAAAATATGTGTAATAAAAGAATTAATATAGCGTCAATTATCCAAGAGAAATTTCGTTGCTTGATTGATTAGTGATGCTTGCTGGTTTTGCCAACTTATATCAAATATCAAAAATACGGTCATCTTCTTTTCTTCCTGTCCAAATAGAGCTATCATGGTCTCTGCATTATGTTAATGTATCTTCATCTATTAAGCTCTCAAAAACATCACTGAGAAATTTGTCTCCGTTTGGTTTTTTTGTTTTTACCCAGTGATTCTTTCTTTAAATAAGAACAGGTATTTTTGATATTTTTTGAGTTTTAGATAGTGGCGAAAAACCCAAATAAAGGAAAAAAATATATGAACACGCCACAATCATTCAGACATTACTTAAATTCTCTGGAAACCTCGGCAACTGTCATTCCACTGAGAGTTTCTGCGACTGCTAATTTTACGTCAGTTTCATTATAATTATACCTAATATTTTTGTTCACTTTTAACATATTTTTTTGTTTATTAACTTTTGATTTATTATTTACTTTAATCATTGTTTATTTTTTATTTTTAGATAGCTTTACTCACGCACAGTGTTTAGAGGTTAGAGCAATATCGTTTACATTCGCAGTAATGGACACAAGCAACACATACAACTAGAGGTGCTCCCATTACTGCGGTTCATTGAATAAACGCAGTAATACACGCACTCTCGGTTTATTAGTGCCAATTACAGTATCAGTAAATAATAAATAATAATCAATCAAAATTCAATTTGTAGTGCATTTTTGATATTAAAAAGTGATATCTTACTTTTACATGCGATAAATATGAATATTGAATCATTTATCTATGAAAAAAGATCTTTTCACACACGCACCAACGCAAAAGGTATAATTTTCTCCTTCTATAGCCAGTCAATTTTTAATAATTAATAACAAATTCAAAAATTGTTGTACATGTCAAATTACTATGCCGTTACTTATTTTAAGGTTTAAAGTACTAGCCATATTTTTTTTTAATTGTAAAAATTCATATATCGTTTATTTACAATAAACTAAAAAAATCCGCAGTAATACCAACAGCCGTAGTAATACCCTCACTCACCCTATGGTTTTTTTAATTTCGGAAATTTCCAAGTAATCTAACAGCCTGCTTTTAATGCAGTTATGAATTAGTTTAGCATTATTGGTGTTAAAAAAATGATTTATAAACAAGGGAAAAACGCAAATACTTCTGTTACACCCTAGTGGAAGACTCATTGTGGGGACTTCATAAATGGGCTTTGGTTCGATTGTTAGAAGAATTCCTGCTGCAGAAAAATTATACTTTCACAAAAACTTATATACACTTATTCAGAAATTTTCTGGATATTTCGACAATATCCCACTAAATATCATGAATCAAGTGATGTTTTTGGCGACAGCTACAGTCATTACAGTTGAAATTGAAATATAATTAACATAATTATTCACATCTCATGAAATTTAAATTTTACTCGCTCTTAATTTAGTAACAGTTATTTAGAGGCATTGTATAACATAAATAACCTAACGCTAACATAAAGTGTGCAATAATGAAATTATAAATATCAAATTACGAATCTCCTACCGTTTTTTTGGTCCCGCTCGATAACAACGACAAATCCCAAACGCTCCTGGACACATTCTCCTTCTTCTGCTTCACTTTCTTCGGCCTCTTCAACGAAGAAAACCAATTGGTAACGTTGTGCATGGAACTGACGGCGATCGAACCTTTCCGTTCTCTTCCCGGATTACTACACTGAGACGTCATCGTCAATATACACTTTTAAAACGCGAAATCACAAAACAACAAAGTATTTATCACAGTTGAAACGAACAACACACACAGGTTAAATTATCACAGGCAAACGCGGAACCAAACAATCACTGTGTAGTGATCAGGATTCGGAGATTTCTTATCGAGTATTCTAGCGCAGTCTTCCGAAAGCATCGTGACTACGAATGCGGCACCGGGTGTCGTTAGACACATGTCCACAAACTAAAGAAAGAAATATCAATGTTGAACGAGAAAGACAGAACTAATGAATGGTTGTATTAAAACGGTTTGAGACTAGAAATGAGTCGCGTCGTGTACCACAAGGTTTTTTTTGTCCGCAGGGAGGTGGGGATCGCCATACGAACCGTACGGATGGTTACCAGAGACTGGACGTATTTGCCCATTGCTCATTAATCGGAAATAATAACCGTGGTATGCGGGCTGTCGACCTTGGCAAGGTCGGTCAAAGATTTCGTGTTACGGGCCCCGCAAAGCCGGGGTATTACTGGGGTTGATATACTGTGTTCAAAAACTTTCAAACTATTCCAATTTATATTATTCGCGTCAATTAAATTGTTTTTTTTTTAGAAATTATTATAAGGTAAATATTACATTATGCAAAGTTTTAAGTTATTATGTTAAATAGTTTCACAAATAAGCGCATTTTGTACAGGGTGCGCTATCAAAATACGGATAAAATGAACAATTTTTTAAACTAAATTTATTTGACGAATTGGTGGGACAAATTGTTTTTAATTTTTTGATGCGCGATTAGTTAATGGAAGAAGTTAATCAAGAACCCTTTACTGTTACATTAATAATTTGATTATTAATTTAAGAATTCTTATAGAGGGTGTCCCGGTAGGGGGTAACTTATCCGCGATAGAGCAACTGGTGATAGTAGAGATAAGAGAATTTTGTCAATAAATGTGTTGGGAAATGTTAATTATCTCACGTCGTTTGCGAGATATTCGTGTTCGAATGTCCCATTGCACATCTTGTCCTGGCTGAAAAATCTGGAATTCACAAAGTGTGTCTTGAATACCAGAGAAAATACAACGGACTAGAGAAAATACAACAAAACCAGAGAAAATACAACAAAAAATACAACGGACTTTATTTAAAATAACAATTTTTTGAAACTGACTTCAATAGGTGTTGAAAGTGTCCACCATTTATCTCAATACACTTTCGCAGGTTTTTTGTTAAGTGACGCCTCACATTTCAGAAGATATTTTCTTCATTTCTAATATCATTCAGTAATAACAACAGTAAAAGTTCGTCTCGTGTATTGATTTTATCATGGTAAATTAAAGACTTCATATGACCACACAAATAAAAATCTAACGGATTAATGTATGGGCTACGAGATGGATAAGGAAACTCACCACTGCGCCCAATCCATCGTTATGGAAAACTTTGATTGAAATAATTTCGCAATGCAACAGTAAAATGCGGTAGCACCCCATCTTGCATGAACCACATGTCTTGTCTTAAGTTTAGAGGTATATCGTCGAACAGGTCTAATAAATCATTTTCTAAAAACTGCACATATTAATCTCCATTCAGTCTTTGCGGAAACTCAAAGGGGCCGATTAAAAAATTGTCGATAATGCCGCACCAAATGTTAATTGAAAATTCGTGATGGAAATGTCGCTCTCTTGGTAGGTGTGGATTTTCCAGGGGGTAATAATGATTATTTCGCCTGTTAAAAATTCCGCGTCTGGTAAAAATTGCCTCGTCGTTAAACAATATCTTTTTCAGGGACATGGAGTCTTGACAAAATTCTGATCCAGCCGGCAAATCTAGTGGTAATAAATTTTGAACAGGCGAAAAATAATAGGGAAACAATTTCTCTTTATGGAGAACTCTTGAAACGGTAGATTTGGTAATTCCTGTATGTCCATTCCAAAATGTCCTCTCCTTGTTCTACCGTTATACGTTTCGGTCGTCCACCAGGATTGTTGTAACAAAACGAACCTGTTTCATCTAACTGATTGAAAATTCTTTGAAAAATGTGTCGATCTGGGATGGTTGAGAAAAGCTCTTCATACCTTCTAACTGCAGCGCGACTTTTGTGTAATTTACTTGCATAAACGCAGAGCATATCCCTTAAATAACGGTTAAAAAACTTATTAAGTCTGGACATTTTTTACAAATTATTTAATACCAATTCAAGATTGGAGAAACTTGTTTCCATCTATGTTTAATAGGAGAGATAGAGAACAAAGACAGTTGTCATCAAGACGTAATAATTTGTACACAACATTCAAGACACACTTTGTGTATTGCATATTTTTCAATTGACAAGATATGTAATGGAATATTCGAACACGAATATCTAGCAAACGGAGAGATATCGATATTGACCAAGGGTCCCCTTTTTACGTGAAAATTATGACCGTTCTTAAATTATCTCAATTTCTCTGAAAATTTAGTTTCACTCTCGGTATGTTTTTAATAACTAACATTACTAAACTTCTTATTTTGATCTAAATCTTCTTATTTTGATCTCTAGCATCGCCAGTTACTCTATGACGGATAAGTCAAATAACCACATTTGGATATTTGACTGCTGTTTGTTACATGCATCCCAAGCCTTATTATTGTTCAGATTGGATTAGCGAAACGCGCGTCGAGAAGTTAAAAATCTGGAAGTGATCTGGTGATAAGTTTTTTTTGAGTTTATCATATAAATAAATTTTACGCGTGTCGAAAATGGTTAATTTCGGGTACCCGAAGAACCAAGTTTAATTAACCTAAACTAAAAAAATGATGAAACTAAAAAATGAAAAACTAAAAAATTTTAAAAATGATGTGTTAACTAAAAAAATGATGATTTTTTACAATTACACCATGGGGAGTTGATAACATTTAGTCAAATCATCTTTATGATGAGTGAAAGTGAAAGATAATTCATCAACATTTCATTTACAAGGTGTGTCGATAAAGTGATGAGATCTCAAGCCAAATGGAAACGTGATACTTGCTTCATTCTTTACATATTGTCAATGCAGGCTCGATAAACTAGATGCGACAATTGGTAACACCAACCAGTTCAGATTGAAGGCGAGATATGGTCGATATTAAAAAAAAATGTTTAATTTTTCAATATATAGTAAGTCTATTCAATTGCATCAAATAAATTGCTTTTTTAATGTTTAGTTTTCGATAAATACGATTACTTCACATTCAATGAGAAAATGAATATATGATCCCACTGATATTCACATACATGATCAAATGGATAGATATTAATTAATGGATAGAAAATGTTGAAACGTTAGAAGAGAACCTTAAGAATTTTTATGCTGAAAGTATCCGGGAGATAGCTCGAACCATTCCAATTCAGATTCAAACATTTGCCAGTACTGTTGACATCCATTCAGGTGAAGAAAGTTTGGATTAATTTGATTTATTAACATTATCTCAATTGAGAGATATTGTAATGAATTTAAAAAATAAGTCCACATCTGATGAGATATGTAATATAAGATTTTTAAAGAGCGTATTTCAGCAAGTGGGTTATGCATTACTTCATTTAATTAATACTTCGCTGACCATTGTCAGGTTCGAGTTCCAAGGAATGCGAAAGTGAGCGTCATTGCTCCAATACCAAAGGTCGAAATTCCTGTTACCAGAGGATTTTAGGCCAATCATTCTATTGCCGATTTATTACAGCTTTGTTAAATTTGACTGATTCTTTGATAAACAGTTTGGACAGGGGAATGGCAGTAGCTTTAGTTTCTATAGATTACTCAAAAGCTTTTGATAAGATAAATCATGAACTTTTAACAATCCTCTGGTAACAATTCCTGTTACCAGAGGATTTTAGGCCAATCATTCTATTGCCGATTTGTTACAGCTTTGTTAAATTTGACTGATACTTTGATGAACAGTTTGGACAGGGGAATGACAGTAGCTTTGGTTTCTATAGATTACTCAAAAGCTTTTGATAAGATAAATCATAAACTTTTGTGTGCGAAATTGAATTATTTAGGTTTTTCCACTAATGTTCAGCATTTCTTTCAATCATACTTGCATGGTAGGAGTCAATGTACGGAGTTGGAGGGGCACCATTCTGAATTTCAGTTGATTCAGTCTGACGTCCCGCAGAGATCTGTCTTGGGACCATTGTTATTTCTAATATACACGGCTAATGTCCCTTCCTGTATCAATCATTCAGTTATTCAATCCTTTGCTGATGATACCCAACTCGTTCATTTTCTCCACTTAGACCTGATCTGGCGGCTGCGGCATTGAATGCCGATATTCGCAGTCTTTGTGCATATTCCGCCGATCACAACTTATTAAATGAAAGTAAATCAAGTGTTATATTATTTTGTTTCAATAATATTAGAAATCGTATCAGAAATGTACTAAAGATTAACATCGGTTCTCATGATTAGCAGTTCTCTTCAGAAGCAATGATATTGGGACTTACAATTGATGAAAGGTTGAGGTTTACCAGTCATGTAAGGAATATGTTATTGAAAGTCTATCTTAAAATCAGAACATTGTATGCTAATCGGTATCTAATTAACTTTAAATTGAGGAAAAAATTTTGCGAAGTGTTAATTTTGCCAACCTTCAGCTATTGTAGTATGGTATATAATCATTGTTTAGATTGTTTTACTAAGCATAAGTTACAGATAGCACAAAATAATCTAGTCAGATTCATTTGTGGAATTAGGAAGTTTGATCATGTCTCACATAAGTATAAAAAATTAGCTTAGCTAACTATTGAATTATTTATGAAATACTACTATCTCGTTTTCCTGCATAAACTAATAATATGTTCTGAGCCGGCATACTTGAGGGACAAATTGGTTTGTCGTGGTGAAATTCACGGTGTGAGCATCAGGCAGGTCTCAGTTTTATCAGTTCCCCGGCATAGAACTTCGCTTTTCCAGCGTAGTTTTTCTTATTGTGGTCCTAAAATTACACAACAATGTTAGTAATAAATTGAAATCTTTGAGTGTCACCTCCTTCGGGCTTCGGTTGAAGGGAATATTTTTGCAGCAATGAACACTTTGTGATCGTTTCTTTCGCTTTAGAAATTGTTTTTTTTTCCTGTTAGAATTGTAACTTGGTTAGGTCGTTGTTTTGTTCGTTTTTCCTACTCTAACACCTTTATAATGTAAAGCGTTCGGCGGTTGAGTGTAAGAGTAGCATTTGCTAAATTTCACCGCCTTATGCTATCTATGCAATGCACTTATTCTATGTATTGAGGCATTTCCAAATAAAGACGATTATTATTATTATTATTCTGCTCATCCTTACTGTAGAATCTCAGCTCATGCTGGCCGGTATTCCAATGCCAAGATGAAAAAGCAATTCAGCTCCTCTCACCCTAGCATAATATCTTACGAACAATGTGACACGTCTGCAAGAGCACGGCACGCTGTCCCACTATGGCAATCGATCTCGAGATCCCGAGGCTCTCGAGGTTCTTTGAAAATCTCTTACTTATCAGGCCTTCGGCGGATATAACGAAGGGCACTACATCTACCTTACTCAGTTGCCACTGGTTCTTCAAGTCGTATGCCAGATTTTCATACTTTGTGGATTTTTCTATCTCAGTTTTTCTAATGTTGTGAGATAGTGGCACTGCGATGTCAATTATAAAAGCCCTCTTGTCCTTTTTGTTGATTAGAACAATATCCGGCCTGTTATAATCAACCGTTCGATCAGTAGTGATTGGTCTGTCCCAGTAAAGAATGGTATCGGACGATTCAAGTACAGGAGAAGGCGAGTACTTATAATATGGAGGAGGTGCATTTTCTAATAGCGAGTATTTTTTTGCAATTTGTTGATGTATAATTTTTGCCAGCTGATTATGCCGTCCTATATAAGCATTAGGAGCAAGGGCCGGGCAACCGCCAATAAGGTGCTCAATTGTTTCCCCCAAAGTACCGCATTTCCTGCACTTATCGACTACGTCCAAATGCAGTATGTGTTTTTCATAGTTTTTTGTTCTTGTTACCCTATCTTGAATAGATATCGCGAAACCTTCTGTTTCTGGGTACAAGAGTCCATCGGTCAGCCACTTCAGAGACAATTGTTCGTCAATGGTGTCATCTTCGAGTGACTTAGGAAACCTTCCGTGCAATGTTTGTCCTTTCCATTCTTGAACACAGTCCGTGAGTGTTGTTCTGCTATCAATACGATTTTGTTTATTTAGGTTCAGTGGGGTGAAACCCCGATCCTCATTTGCAACCAATTTCATTAACGTACTGTTTGAATCAAGGAAGTGTTTTCTCATTCTATTTTCTTGATTGAGACAGAGATTTTTTACGTTTACAAGGCCTCTACCCCCCAACTTTCTTGGGATGTATAGTCTTTTCGTAGATGAGTTTAGATGCAGGCATCGGAACTTTGTCAATGTTCGGCGCGTCAACCTATCGAGTTCATCAAGGTCAGTTTCTGACCATTTAACTATGCCAAAAGAATATGTCAGAGTTGGCACCGCCCAACCGTTGATCGCTCTAATGAGGTTTCCTCCGTTCAGTTTGGTGTTTAAAAGTTTTGTAAGTCTCTTTTGGTATAGAGTGGAAAAGTCCTTCTTTAACTGGTTATGATCAAGTTTATGCTTTTGGGGTATTCCTAAATATTTGTAGGATTCTTCTGGTGCTAGTTGTTGTATGTTACAAAGTGTTGAATGTTGACTCTGAACCTTTCCCTTCTGTATACTAATGGTAGAGTATTTGTCCAGTCCGAATGACATTCTGATATCCCTACTGAATGTTTCAACCGTTTTTATCAATGAGTTTAATATTTCTCTAGTTTCTCCATATAATTTAAGGTCATCCATATATAGTAGATGAGAGAGCTTTCTTGGATTCCTCATGTTAAGTTTATATCCAATATGGCGGTTGAGTAGTGTGGACAAAGGGTTCAATGCTAAACAGAACCAAATTGGAGAAAGGGAATCTCCCTGAAAAATTCCCCTCTCGATATTTGTAGCTGCAATGCATTGTTGGCCGACAAAAAGATTCGTTTTCCACTTCCCCATCAGGTACTTTAAAGAATTAATAATCTGGGGACTAATTTTATAGAAATTCAGAACCTCTACCAGCCAATCGTGAGGGACACTATCGAATGCTTTCTTGTAGTCTATATAGCAGATATTTAAGTTGCGTTTTCTTTTTCGCGCTTGCTCAAGAACTACAGCATCGATCGTCAATTGTTCCTTGCAGCCCATACTTGCTCTTATACATCCTTTCTGTTCTTCTTCAAAAATGTTGTTTTTATCACAATGTTGGTAGATTTTTTCATTGAGTAGGGCTGTGAACAGTTTATATAACACTGACAGACATGTGATTGGTCTGTAGTTATTGGGTTGCTTAACGTCCCCTTTTTTGAACAGTAGGTATGTATTGCCCTCCATTAGAAAGTCAGGGAAAGTGTCTGGATTTATTAAAACCTCTTTAAATGCATTTGCAAGTACGGGATAGGCGGCTGTAAAGCTTTTAATCCAGAAGTTATGCAATCCATCTGGTCCAGGCGCCTTCCAGTTGTGAGTCTTCCTGACAGCAGTGCAAATGTCAATCTCTGTGAAATCGTTAGACTCCATATCTGGGAGAGCATTTGTCTGTTCTTGAATGGTTTTAACCCAAGGAGCCAATTTTTCGTAGCCGTCTGATTTTTTCCAAGCCGATCTCCAATATTCCGCAAAGGAAGACACATCGATATTCTTAAGTTCTGACTTGCTGTTACCTTCTGCTTCGAGTTGTCTATAAAATTTCTTTTGGCTGTTTGCAAATACTGAATTTTGATGTTTTCGCTTTTCTAGTTCATTATATCTTGCTAGCCTGGCTCCTTTCGATTTAGCTTTTTGCCTAAACCGATCTTTTAGATCCAACAATTTTTCTGTCAGGTTTGAATCATCGAAGTCAATGCCAGATTTATTGGCAATTATTTTTGCTTTTCTCGCTACTTTATTTGACTGATTACCAGAAAGATACTCTGAGATAATGTCAACTTTCCTCCGGAACTCATTGATATTGTTTTCAAGGCGCGTTTTCCAGACAGGTGTATTTTTCTGGATACTACGACCAGCCGCATTATGGGTGTAAGTCTTTTGACCTGAAATTTCGATGACCGTCACTGCTGCACAATATAATGCAAGATGTATATCGCTTAAATCTGTCATCCCAGATAGATGTGATTCCAAAACTCTATTAATCTGCATTAGAGTAATACGTGATTTTGCAATATTACGCAGTACTGGAATTTTTGGTCTATTCAATGGGTTTGAGCCAGTAAAACTGGTCAAATTGCTGTAAAACTTCTCTCGTATGTTAGAAAAGTTACGTTGCGAGATTGATTCTTCATTTTTAGACGATGATGCTTCTGGTGATACATTTTGAGTTTGTTCTACTTGTTTCTCCTCTGTATTCGAGTTAAGAACGTCTATAGTATCTTCTTTATGTTGTTGATATGTAATGTTTTGATGTAGTTCATTACCGATTTCTCTCTTGATGTTCATTAATTCCGATTCGGTTAGATAGTTTTTCCTTAGAATTACATTTTTACGGTCGGCTAAGTTTTGTTCCGACAGCTGAGTTTCAGGGAACCTCTTTTTATATTCTTGGTGGAGTGTATGCCTCCATCCAGGGAGCGGATTATCTCCGCACTGGTTTACGTAGTAATAGGCACGCATTACACCAATATTCATTTCGCGTGTCCATCTGATACGTGGAGTGCGTTCGGTTCTAGTGACAGCCTTCCTTATTAGGGGCGAGCCAGCAAGTACCGGGGTATTTTGATCTTCTACTCCATTATTAATTTCCGCTCTCTGTTGATTTTGTAGTAAAGTCTTTGGTGTTGCTAGACTTAGATGATCTAATTGTTGTTCGAGTGCCTCTTTCATTGCCATTCTTGTGGTGCCATAGAGTTGGGAACCGCCACTCGCTCCAGATTCACCAACCCCGGACAAATCCTCCCGACGGTTCCGAAGGGTTCTTGTCCGCAAAACCCTACCGCCTTGTATAATATTATGTATTTTATTCGCCATAAATAAATTTGGGTTCAAGGGAAAAACGGTCACCCAAGGCAGAGCCCCGATTTACCATGGGAAAGCTATTTACTACCGGAGGGCGCTTGGTATCCGGAGACATCGTTAGAGACACTTTAACCCTGTGCCATTCAGCTCCTCGGCACGATGGATTTCCACCTTAAGCTTGGGGATTTTTTTTTCAGAGGTTTACTCCTCTCAGCTCGGGAAGGTGGTGGCGCCACTCACCAAGCGGACTAACCGCCCCCTGCCTTATTTATTATTATTATTATTATTATTATTATTATTATTATTATTATCATTATTTTGGCGAAACGTCGTGACTCTTCATAGAATCAACGGATCGACACCCGGAATGATTTAGAATCATTCCGGGTGTCGATCATTCGGGTGTACATCATCATCATCATCATCATATTGCATCGATCCACTGCAGGATGAAGGCCTCTTCAGCAACTGCTTCCAACTTTCACGGTCATGGGCTTTTCTCTGCCACTCGGGTCCAATATACTTAACGATGTCATCAATCCATCGTGCTTTGGGTCTTCTTCGCGGACGTTTGCGATCAAGCGGTATCCACTCCAGGATTGCCTTGGTCCATCTGTCGTCCCATCGCTTCGCTATATGGCCTGCCCAACTCCATTTCAATTGCTTTGCTCTTCCAATGATGCCACAGACTTTTGTTTGTTCCCTGATCCATGCGCAGGACTTTCTGTTTTGTCTTGTAAGCCGAGCATAAATCTTTCCATTCCCCTCTGTGCCACCCGAAGTTTTTGATATATATTTTTTGATTTTGATATATATATATATATATATATATATATATATATATATATATATATATATATATATATATATATATATATATATATATATATATATTGTAACGTATTGGGTTTTCCCCCCGTTACATATGTACCCTCACCCCCTTCATATTTGTCCAACCCCAATCTCCGGTGGGCGTCACAGATTTTCTGCTTACATCCATATGGGCGGTGACCTCTCTTATCTGTCTCCTGAAACACGCCGTCAATGGTGCAGATTCCGCCATCCCTATCCATTCTAAAGTCCCTTGTATTGCCGTCACGCTTGGTATAACCAGCGCTGCTTCCGTGAATTCATCCGGCATTTGCGAATCTGTCTGCCGCTGATCTGCAGCGTGGCGTCTTCTCCTAGCCCGTAGTATCGACAACCACGGGTATACTACAACCTCCATCGCAACCACGACATACTACTAAGCATACCGTACTGATTCCGTACGTTACCAGTTGTGACGATCGAACATAACTTGCTGTACCATCTTTCCATCATTACCGTTGCCGTATTAGCCGAACCGAACATCCCATACCTGAAGGCTGTAGTACCTTAGATAAGCACTTAGAGAATAAGCATTTCCTTATTGTGGTTGGCATAGGCCTCCACTGACCCCCAACTTTTGATTTTCTCCTAGTTATTGCTAAACATTACTTTTCCCTTTTCTTATTTTTTTTTACACATAATTTTAATTAGTTCATTTGTTAATATATACATATAATTTTATTTCAACGCTGTTTCTGTGCATGACCTAAACGTCCCACCTACGTATCCAGCTCCGACATAAAAAAAAAGCTAGCTCGGTAAGGTGAGTACGTTACTCGTAGCCTAAAAGAGGCGCCCAACGTGGCGCTCCAACCCACGACCCTGAGCGCCCGAATCAAATGACCCTATTTTCTTTAGAGTTTCAAAAAGGTTTTTGAAATCAACGTAAATCAAGAACTAAAAAAAAACCGCTTAACTTGAAAAACCCCTTACTACTTCGAAGAATCTAAAAATAGGTAATAATTTTGAAATTTCATACACTTTCATACACAATCCGTTAATTTCTTGATTAAGAGTTTCTTATCGAGAAAACTATTTTGCCATTTTTCCTAGTAAGAATAATATATTTCATAATGGATCGATTTGTTTATCATGTTTACTGAACATTCATAATTAATATTCCCAGCAATCTGATATATCGTTAAAGGACAAGTAGAATTAATTGAGTTTTTATTATTATTACATAGGATTGATATTCTAAACAGGCGTTTCGGACATTAAAATCCTCAGAATAACGGCGAGCAATTCTGTAGTGGTTTATCAAATAGTTTTTCACGGAATAAATACGGAGTTTTTTTATTTGGATTTGAACAAAATGTTTTCGTATAATTGTGGCTCAATTTTATCAATGACACCTTAGATGTTATATTTTAATTTTTGGGTCACTTTGTAATTAATCTCATAAACAACTTCCTTGCCATATATCTGAAGAAAGTGATCAAATCGAAGGATCTCGGAAGGAAATTTTTATTTACAATTCAGGAGAGTACAGGTTCAGGAAATATGTCATGTAGCCAATCAACTTGCTGTATATTTTCTCTATGCAGTACTGTTTCATCATATTGAAACCAAATACCATCGGGGTCCGTATGTTCCAATTCCATGAAAAGCATCACCGTGATCTTCTGACGGAAGCACTCGAAAGTTTTGTTTATGCCGAAGACCGCCGCTTTCAATCCTACCAAAGGCAAAGCATGATTTTCTTCGGATAAAGAACATCTTTCGCAATACTTAAAACTGCAGACTTTGACAACCCCCATTATTTATTTTGTTCCACCTTGTTGTACTTATCATCCTCTTTAGAAATAGCGAAATTGACATCAGTGCTTGAAGAATGATAAAAGCGATGTCTTGCAAGTCAAAATCTTCAAAATTTGCATCGTACGTGTTCTTTACGTGTTCCCAAACTAACCCTTCAACAAAAAAATGTAAGATTGTAATGGTCTCGAGAAATGGTAGATCATAGTCTTAACTGAAATAACGTGATATACTCCGATGAGACGAGAATTGGATGGTGTCTGATTCACGAAGAACATTAGTTTGGAGAGCTCCAGTTCGGCAAGCCTGACTACGATATTTACAATGGATAAATATATATTTACGATATATATATTTTACGATATTTCCAATGGATAAAAACAACGAACAAATAATTTGTCTTAAATTTTGCGTTGCAAATCGAATTCCTTGTGCCGAGTCGCTGAAAATGTTGCAGAAGGCTCACGGTAAATCGAATTTATCAAAAATTTATCATTTTAAACGATTATTTGGGTATGAAATGCGTAAAGGTTGCTGAAGACATGCCAGAACGAGTCAATTCCGACCTCACATTCATAAAACGCATTGTAAATTGCTGATGAAATATGGGTATACAAGTTTGACATGCAAACCAGTCAACAAGCTTCGGAATGGTACCTTCCAACTGAGCCGAAACCGAAAAAACCCCGTTAAAGTCTATCAAAAGTTAAGGTGATGACTGTTTTCTTTGATTATCGCGGTGTTGTGCACTCGGAATCTTGCCAGAAAGTCAGACGGTAAATAAAGAATATTATCTGAGCGTTATGCGGCGTTTGAGAGAGCAAATTCGTCGAAAAAGGCCAGATTTGTGGAAAGAAAACTCTTGGATGATTCACAAGGCTATCGGTGTGAACGAAATTCTGGCCAAAAACTCAACAAACACCATCGAACAATCACCGTATTCTAAGTAATGTCTGAATGATTGTGGCGTGTTCATATATTTTTTCTCCTTTATTTGGTTACAAAAAAAAAACTTTTATTTACTTTCACACGTTACTTTATATATTACAAATTAATATAATTTATTTTTTAGGTCAGTTTTGAAAACGGGGGGAGATTACCCTCCGAAACGTTAAAAGTTTGTAAATTTTTTTATAACATTTTTATATCTTTAAAATTTTGTTCGTTAGGCAAATTTATTACAAAAAAGAATCACTGAGAAATTTGTTTCCGTTTGGTTTTTTGTTTTTACCCAGTGATTCTTTCTTTAAATAAGAACAGGTATTTTTGAGTTTTAGACAGTGGCGAAAAACCCAAATAAAGGAGAAAAAATAAAAAAAACACCGTATTCACCTAATATGGCTCCGGCCGACTTCTTTAATAACATTTAATATTCTGTAATAACCATTTTGTGTTTTATTGACCAATTGCCGGTACTTTTTTGAGTGTATATTAAGGTTGGGAGGTAGTTGAAGAAGTCGACCCCTGATTGAAGGACTTTAGAGAAGTGTATGTTTAAAGTTGAAGGATTTGATGGGCAGTAGATCTGTGTACCATTAACTTTTTAGAAAAGTAGATACTGTTACTGAGTGTTTGAGGCATTTCATTGATTCTAAAGGAATTACTTATAAGGATCCGTTCTTGAAGAAAGAATGGTAACTGCCATCAACTACCTGTATATGGGTTTTATGAATTATTTATAGACCAGGATTCTTCACGTTCGACCGGTACATCGGAAGCGACATGTTATTTGTTACATGACAATGTTCCATTGATTCCGCTCCTCTCAATGCGACCATTGATTATTCCCAAAACTGAAACTAACTATGAAAGGAAAACGTTTCGACATGAATTCGGACATCCAGCAGGCACCGACCGCGATGTTGGGGGGTGATTCCCAAAAATGAACAGTTTACGATAACTTTTAGAGTTTCTTGAATAAAAAATAATGACATTTTTAAATAAATGTGTATTTCATTTTACATTAGTTAGTTTTTTATCGACTGTGTACAGAACAACAGTAATATAGACGAGATAAAATTCAGTGTACCTTTAAATAATTACAATTACATGAACAATACTAAAGGAAATAGAATTAATGATCCCGGAAGTATTACACAATGTAATCGACCTCTCCTAATGAATGAAAATGAGGCTTTTTAAATTTCTATTAGTTGACAGTTTTGTTGGCGTCGAAAATATTTTAGAACTGGGGAACGACGGCAAATTAAGACATCGTAGTCATAATTACAAATTGATGAAAAATTGGACTTAATATTGGGTTGGCTCTCCGATTTGTTCTAGTTCTAACGCCATACTAACTAGAGGAAATTGTAAATCCTTTGCTGGCTTTAACTCAGCCTCCATATTTACCAGATTCAGCACCCTTTGACAAACAAACAAGTTAAATTGACCACATGAAAAGTTTAATTTGTATATACTGTGCATTGTTTAAATTGTGTTTTATATGATTATTATTTTAATTGTTTCATTGTAGAATCACTGTTCAGTACAAGAGTGAGTACTTAATATGCTAATATTTTTATGTAGAAAAATGAATAACAAAAACAAAGCATTTATTTTCAAATATTTCCAATATTGGCATTTAATTATATAACGAAATTTTAATTAATCATACTATAATTAGTTTAAAAATTTCAAAAAAAACACAGTTATTCCGAAGTTTCAAGTTTTCACTTCTGTCGGCAGTCCCCATGACTGCCTAACTTTTTTTTGTTTTGCATAAAAATGGAAGGTAAAGAGTTTTCCAAAAAGAATGTCAGAACTTTGAAATATAATAGTGGCAACACTGTTTGAACTGTCAATGTTACACATAGAATGTTGTGTTCAGTACAATGTATCAATCCAACATGGAAATATACACAATTCAACAGCACTTAACGGGTCTTTCAAATTTAACAGTTGTGAAGTTGCCTATGTCTAGTCTCATTTCAGAAGTGTAATGTGTAATATTTATAAATAAATTGAAGTTGAATAATTTTATGAAAATAGGTGTTCAGTGAAAAATGTTTTTAGAAAATTACGTGATATTTATGGTTTGCACAATCAATCACAATCTAACATTATAAATCGGATTGTACACATTGTGACCTATTTTTACTCTTTTGAGAACAAAATTAGAAAATACAGATCACAGCGATGGCAGCTGTTCGCTGGGAGCACCGGGAAGCAGGTCCAGGACAGAATGAAGCTGCGATACAAAATGAGCGCCACCCGGTTCGTTAATTTATCTGATATTTAGAAAGGACCCTGGAACCGGGAAGGGGTCTAACTTAAATAAAACTGTTTAATAGATTTATGTATTTCACAAAAAAAACACTCAAAAAAAACGACACAAGGCACATTAAAAAAATGGAAAAAATAAAACGACTAAATCAGGACACAGGAAGGTTTAGGGAAGGTGGTTCTCTAAACGAACGCGAAAGAAATCAAAAATGAAACAAATCGCTCTAAATTACACCAGCTAGTCTCTAAGCCCCAATACTTATATATTAGAGGTTATTACCTTTCTTCTGACAATAGTAAAAATAAATATATATAACTCAAGGGTAACCAAACATGGTCAGACGGCAATTAGATAATAAAAAAATAAATGGTAACTGTGCTCTTTATCAGTACATGCAAATATAATAAAAATGTGTTTATCTGGCCTTATTTCCTTATGTTCTTCTTCTTACCTATCCCGTACTGGGTGTCCAAGAACCCTTCGTACGACTACGGGCAATCAGGTATCCCTATGCGAGGGTATAGAAATAATCTCGATCTGACTAACCGGTTACTGTGCCATGTGGACCCAAAAAGAGTAAGGTTTCCACAATGGTCGGGCTCTGAAATAGGTGGTCTTTCCAATGGCCTGGTCTCTGTTGATCGGATTCTCTAATGCCGGGTCATAAAACCCTCTCTGTCGGAAGGGTAAGGCGCGAAAACGTCCGCTCACCTGGAGATTTGGAGTTAGACTGTCTTGGCCTTGTCCTAACGATTCAGGAGTTAAAATTTCGCCCGAAACAAACCTACCAGTAGCGATCAAGAAATTTTGAAGTGGTCGTACACAAGAGCATATTGATTTGGTACGTGAAAGTATTGCTGAAGACCCAGAAATTTTTATTGGTCAACGTTCACAACAATTTGGACTCAGTGAATCCACAACATGGCGTATTTTGCGAAAAGATTTAGCTCTCAAGGTATATAAGATTCAAATAACACAAAAAGATTCACTCAAGATGTCGTGCATTTGTCAGTTGGACCAAAAAACAGACAATTTTTCTGAAAAAATCATCAAGTTCAGATGAAGCACGTTTTGAAATTGGTGGCTATAACAAAAATGCCGCATTTGCTGGAGTGAGGAAAATCCACGATTGATTCATGAGAAATCTTTACATCCTAAACGAGTCACTGTTTGGTGTGCATTATGGTCAGGAGGTGTAATAAAGCCGGATTTCTTTTAGAATGCTGCTGGTGAAGCTGCAACTGTGAATGGTGTTCGATATCCTGAGATCGGACGTCTGTGGAGCTGTAAGAGGTGATCATTTTACAGATATTGTCATTCGTGTGTAAATGTCATACAGTATGCTTCAATTATCAATCAATTTTTTTTTAATGAACGCAAATTCTGTTTTATTCAAGAATAAAAAAAAACCCTGTCAATTTGAAAGACCCTTTAGAAACTGGAAGGTGACCCCCACTTTGGGGAAAATAACTTTTCTTTTATTTCAATTTATTTATGTTATATATAGATGTATTTTTTCTCTGAAAAATCATACCTATTTTTGAAAACTTGAAACGTTAAACACAAATTAGCAGAGGATAGACAAATCTGATATAGTCTGAACTATGCAGATCCATAAAATCATCATGGTGAAAGACCATCGAAATGGCGGTAGTTTTACCTCTACATAAACATAACTTATTTAAAAACCAAAAATGTTTGACGACAAACAATGTCCACGTTCATTTTGTTATGGCGGTGGACGTGGCCGAAGTCTCCGGTCATTGCTCATC
Organism: Cosmopolites sordidus; assembly: GCA_031761425.1. NCBI lineage: Eukaryota > Metazoa > Arthropoda > Insecta > Coleoptera > Curculionidae > Cosmopolites > Cosmopolites sordidus. The sequence continues at coordinate 246,753 of JARFXV010001204.1, forward strand.
GCTAATGAGCTAAAAATCTATTTAAAAATCAATTTCTATTAGTCAGAAACTATTGAAATTTTACGCAAATATCTAGTCATTAGTGCCAAATAGTTTTCCGAACGGAATTTTTTCAAACTTTTAAATAGTGAATAAAAAAAAAACGTTTAACTTTCTATGGCCTAACAATGTCTAAATTAAAATATGCTGGAATTTTTATTTTATGTGATCATCGATTATTTAAGGATAAATTATTCAAAATGACTGAAGATTTATAGATAAAATTTACAAGAAACTGTGTAAACAACACGTTACTACACCTGCTGTACATATAAATGAATAAAAAAATTAAAATATATATATATATATATATATATATATATATATATATATATATATATATATATATATATATATATATATATATATATATATATATATTCCAGTATACTTCGCCTAAGGTACTGGATGGGTCACGGTGGATAGTGAAAGCTCCATTAGATATTAGTGGACAGCTGCGAATATCTCAAAATAAACAGCCCCGAACCAATGCAAAAAAAACTAAATCCACTTAGCGTCTGACTTGTATCAAGCGGTTGAGTGGTCAGCGTCTGTTCACCAGTGGTACCAGTGCTGATATTTCAATTTTGAAACTAACCCCTCCCCCTCCAGTCTTAACCTCTGGACCGTCATGATTCAAAGTACAAGATGAAGCGTTCTAGTAATTACAAAATTGCCCCAGGAGGTAGATAATCCTCTGCCAGATTTGCTGGTACAACCGGACATTCGGATTCTGGGGCGTCCGGGCTTAAACGCAAAATCTTTCAGAGGGAGTCGGAGACCTCTGGCCAACATCTGAAACCGAAAACAAAAACTTTCTCTGGAACGGTAAATATCAATTCTCTCCTGCGTCCAAGAAAACTACACGAATTGGGGCGAACATTGAATCAGCAAAAAATCCAAATTTTAGCTTTGCAAGAAACCAGATTGACAGATGATAACATCTTGGAATTCGGCAACTACCGACTTTTTAAAAATAAAACGGGCAAAAGAATACTCAAAAATACACCACATCTCGGTGTTGCTTTCGCTATCTCAAGAAACATTCTTGGTTCTATAACTAATGTCCAGCCAGTAAATAATCGACTTATGACACTATCCCTCAAGTGTGCTAACAAAAACTATACATTAATCAATGCACACCTCCCAGTTAACGAAGAAAATAAATCTAATCCTGAAAAAGTAAATAAGTCCTGGGAAATTCTGGAAAAGACTATCTCTAAAATTCCCTCTAACCATGTAAAAATCCTATTGGGTGATTTCAACGCCCAACTAGGGAAAGAAAGTACAAGAAAACAGTCGGCAGTTTTCCCGCTCATAAATGGACTAACCATAATGGTTGAAGATTGGTTGAACTATGTTCGCAGTTTAATCTAAAACTAACGTCAATCCATTTTAAGAAGAAAATAACAAAACAAAAGACCTGGAGGTGCCCAAACACGTACATGGGTGAATTTCAAATTGACCATGTTGCCATTTCGTACCCCAATTATAAAGAGATTTTGAATGTTCAAGTCAAGAAAGGAGCTAACATCGACACGGATCACTACTTGAATAGAATCAAACTTAGTTTAAAACCTCGAAAACTTATTCTAAAGAGACTGCTAATACCAAAGTTCGACCCTACGGAAATAAAACCAACCCTAACAGAAGAGCTTAATAAACAACCAGCACAGAACTGGCAAGAATTGAAACAAAAAATTATTAAAACACCCTTAAAGTTGGCCCCTTTACAAAAACGTAGAAAACATCCGTGATGGGATGAAGTTTGCAAGCAAGCAGCATTAAGCCGAAGTAAAGCATTCAAAGATTGGAACAGCTAAAAAACAGCAATAAACTATAACATCTTTTTGGAAGTAAGAAAAGAAACATCGAAGTTAATTAGACAAACTAAAAGAGAATATGAAAACAATCAACTTAATGAAATAGAAAAAGATTTCCAAAAAAATAACAACCGAAACTTTTACCAAAACATTTAAAACAAAACAGGCTATCAACCCTAAAGTATTTGCTTCCAAAAGGAAAACGGACCATTAGCTCTAAATAACCAAGACAATTGCAAAGAACTTGCGAAATATATTGAACAAATACTAAACTGTCCTGAGCCCTTAAATAAATTACCAACACTAAACCCTAAACAAACAATCCCATTATTCATTTGTTCATTACCACCGAATGAAGATGAAATAATTAGGCAAATCAAGCGGCTGGAAAATAACAAAGCTTCTGGTGAAGATGGAATCACTGCTGAACTTTTGAAATACGCTGGTCCAGGTACAATCAAGAAAATTACCAAAATTTTACAAGAAGTTTGGCGAATCGAACGGATTCCGGAAGATTGGAAAGTTGCTCTAATCCATCCACTACACAAGAAAGGAGATAGAACGGATGTAAACAACTACAGAGGGATATCTCTTCTCACAGTTTGTTACAAGATTCTATCTCAATGTCTACTGGACAGAACACAGGAACAGTTAGAACCTAAAATTGGTGAATATCAAGCAGGTTTTCGACCGAGCAGATCCAGCCCTGAACAGATCCTGAATCTAAAGCTGATCCTAAGACATAAATAACTGTACAATAAAAACCTCGTCTGTACATTTGTGAACAACTTGGTCTGACGAAATGAAAAAAGCTCATCGTGAAAAAATGAAATCAGTATGGGCGTAAAAAAAGGCTAACAACAAACGCCTCTAACTGTACTTTGCGTGGTCCACCAGGGATCATACGTGAATAATAATTATAATAATACAATATCCGAACGTTTAAACACAAAGCTTTCCAAAAAATCAGTTTTTAATTTTTTTCACAATGTTGCATGAGATGGAAAAATTCCTGAATATAGAGGATATACTCCTAAAGACGTTTTCTGTTAAAATTGGGTGATTGCATGTCTGAAGAAACAGAGTTAAAAACATTATTATAGCTTTATTTATGTCATAGAAAATTAAGTTTATATTTGAGTTTACCATTTGTTAATATTCATTTTTAATATTAAAAAAAGGAATAAAAACCAAAAATAAGATTTTTTTAAGTAACTTGGAAAATATTTGAGATTAAAAACTTCTGGTGATTTTTTTTTATTTAGTACTGAAATGATTCCCCAAGTGTGGATAGAAAACGTCGTGGGGCAGATTGGGTATGATTATGTACACAGAAATTTCAAATATTAATCCAAACAAATATATTTCTCGGTGTTGCATTTTTTTGTTCTCCAGTATATGTACAGAATGGTACAAAACGGAAAGTGAAAGGCCGTTATAATAAAGTTGTTCACTTTTCAGCGGAGATAATAACACGAAGGAAAAAAAATCCTTAAACATTCCAGTGCAAGGATATCGACAGTTTCATTGTTTCGTCATTATAAATAGACTCTTGTATTTTTCCTTAGGGTTTTTGTGATAGTGATGTGAATCAACATCCTCCGGATAACATATTTTCTGTTGTTGACGATAAACCGACACAAACATGAATTTGTTATAGAAAATATATCGTAACAAAACATTGTTTGGTTTTCGTCAGCAGTTATTGTTCCGAACTGTGATAAAACAGTTGAAAATAATCAAACAAAAGTTATTTAACTTTTATTATCATACAAGGTTCAGTCGAAAAGTTTTCGGCTTGATATGGAGATGCTGATATATATATATATATATATATATATATATATATATATATATATATATATATATATACATAAAAAGGGAGTACAGGAAGATTTAAAGAATTACCGTCCAATAAGCCTCCTATCAGTAAAGTACAAAGTTTACACTAAAATAATTTCTAAAAGAATATTAAAAAAACTGAATGACGCATAACCAAGAGAACAAGCAGAATTCAGTACAATGGATCACATCCAGATTGTACAGCAGGTCATAGAAAGGCACAACGAATACACCATGCCACTGTGCTTGGCTTTTATCAACTACGAAAACGCATTTGACTCCATCTCAAAGCATGCAATAATGGATGCACTGCTTAGCCAAGAGGTAGATAAAGCATATATAAACTTATTAGGATCGATATATGATGGAGCTACAGTCACAATTCACCTTGATGATCTTGAAGTGGAAATTAATGTACAACGAGATGTACGGCAGGGTGACGCAATATCGCCTATTCTTTTCTCGGTTGGCTTTGAAGAAGTATTCCGTAAACTTGATTGGGAACAGGATGGTGTAAAGATCAATGGCGCAAATTTAAACCATCTTAGATTTGCAGATGATATTGTTCTCCTTTTACAAGACCCAGAGGAGCTGCAAAGACGCATACAAGAACTGCAAAGGACTGGCGAACCATTTGGCTTGAAAATAAACCTGAAAAAGAGTCAGGTTATGTTCAATAACTTCGCTCTAGATAGAAGGGATTTGGAGATTGTGGACAGCTTTATATATCTTGGGCAGAGGATTTCAATGGAGAATACCGCCAGGAGGTGGAACGGCGTGTTAAATGTGGCAGGCTCAACATTGTGTCTAAGAGTAGACTCCCACTTTGCCTGAAAAGGAAAGTCTTCGATCAGCGCATTCTACCCGTTACGACAAGTGAATCTTGGATACTCACATCGCAATCAATTTAAAAACTTCGGGTAGTACAGAGGGGAATGGAAAGATGTATGCTTGGCATTACAAGACGAGACAGAAAGTCCTGCGCATGGATCAGGGAACAAACCAAACTCTGTGATATCATTGGAAGAGTGAAGCAATTGAAATGGAGATGGGCAGGCCATACAGCGAGGCGATGGGACGACAGATGGACCAAGGCAATCCTGGAGTGGATACCGCTTGATCGCAAATGTCCGCAAAGAAGACCGAAAGCACGATGGACTGATGACATCGTTAAGTACATTAGACCAGAGTGGCAGAGGAAAGCACAGGACTGTGAAAGTTGGTAGCATGTTGAAGAGGCCTTTATCCTGCAGTGGATCGACGCGGGCTGATGATGATGATGACTATATAATATATAAGAGTAACACAGTCTCATTTTTACGTTGTCTCTAAGAGACTATTAATTTGTCTATTAATTTTCGAGAATGAATTTATCGAGAATTTAAAAGCACGCATAGTTTTAGTCTGAAGTCTTAAAGGCACACAGTATTAGTTATACAGAGTGTTTGGAGCACATTTTTTCAAATTAAAACTGCCAGTAGGAGGGGTTTTTTGCTATCTCCTCAACCTCCATAAAGCACTATTGGGCCCACCGGTTTTTTTTATTAATCATTTAATTCTTCATTTGAAAAATTCCAAAAGTTAGCATTGAAACTTGTATTTAAAAAAAAATTATTGGTATATCCTCCAAATATTTATTTTTTATTTTAATGTGTAATGTTGTAGGGTTCTATGAAAATCAAATTTATCTACTTTTTTTGTAGACTCGCAAAGTTTTTGGAAGAAGTAAAAATAAATTTAAAGCTGAATTTTAAATTGTATATTAAAAAAAAAACTAGCGATCATGGTTTTCGAATTATTAAAAAAAAAATCTCTGGTTTATCCTTTTTCTAACGATATGCATTCATGCCATAAAAACGTTTTACTAACTTCAGTAATTTGCCAACTTATGTATATCGGGACGCATTAGGCTGATATTCGATATTACGTATTTGCGTAAATAATATACGCTAAGTAAGTAGAAAATGCTATCTCACTCTTGCGCTCTGCTGTCTCTTTCTTACATAGGGTACTAACTTTCCTTGGACTTAATTGAAATTAATAAAATCTTATTAATCAATGTTAATCACAAATCTTGCTTGAATTGCTGACCTCCGTTGCGTATCTTCGCCTCATTTATACCGTAGTAGTACGTAAAAGAATTTCTTCTTTAATTATGACGAAAGCCACCGCTATGCTTTGGAATAAATCTTCCCTAGTTTCAATTCTGTGACGTCAAGTTCTTTTGCCCATCCCCAGATGTAAAAATTCAACGGAGTTAGGTCTGGAGACCGTGGAGGCCATGGAATAGGGCCATCCCCCCCAATCCACGAATTTGGGAAAACATTATTTAAATACTCCCTGACTGTTAAGCTCCAGTGTGCAGGACAACCGTCATTTTGGAACACAATACTCCTGCCTTCATTAAATATTGGAACCGTAGTTAACAATTCGGGTAAGACGTTTCGCAGGAACTCAAGGTAATTATCCCCGTTGAGACGATCAGGTAAGTAATGTGGTCCAATTACATGATTTCCAATTACTCCTGCCGAAACATTGATACTAAATCTTCTCTGAAATGACCTCAGTCTTTTGACTCGTGGATTTTCATCTCTCAGCGGCTAGTGGTAAAGGTACTTGGTAATACTTTGTAAAAAGTCAAGATTTTCCACGTATATATGCAGCAAAAAATGACAAACTAGGACACGGTTATCAAAGTCGTTACTTTCAAGACCTGCAACCAATAAAATACGCGTAAGAATGCTTTACCTACTGTCAATATTTTTTATTTAATTTGAAATCCCCGCCGTGGGAATTCATCTTTAGCTTGTACGGATTGTAAGTCTGTTCAAAAATTATCTACCTTGTACTGGAGTGTAATGCAAAACCATGTTTCTTATTTTGGCGAAGTACTTTCCACACCTTCCAGATAGAAATTTCGAGTAATGAAGCTACATTTCTGATGCTTCTAGTAGGTTTTTCTTTGAACAGTCAAAATTTGCGCATCGATTTCAACATTGTATCGCGTCACAGTCCCTCTTGGTTCATTAATGTTCAAATTCCCAGTTTCGCGTAAGCGTCGGTAAGGGTTTTAGAACGTGTAGCGTCAAGGTAAGCGTCTGTTAAGAAAGCGTTCTTGATAGATTCTTTGCTTTTCTCGTGCAGCACCGTTGGCGCTTCATTATGTCAGCAAAATGTCCGCGTATTCTTTATTAGAGAATGCAGCCGTCATCAAATCAAAAAAATGTCACAAAAACACTAACACAACTCAACAAAATCAAATAACACAAGTAACAGAATTAAAAGATTAGCGGCGCTGCGTTGGAATAATAAATGCGTTAATCAGCAAAGGCAGTCAAATCTCGACTAAAAAAACTGAAACCACGGCGGGCGTTTTGTGAGCTGGTTTTCCGTTTACCTAATGAAAGAGATAGACAGATGATGTAATTCTACTGCGCATGAGGGAGATGACAGTTTTTACTTGCTTTGCGCGTGTTGTTCACACAAAAACTAGTTTTTATCCTGCATATCGAATATTAGCCTAATGTGTCCCGATACACAAAGTTAGCAAATTAGTGAAGTTAGTAAAACGTTTTTATGGTATGATTGCATACCGTTAGAAAGAGGATAAACCAGATATTTTTTTTAAGAATTCGAAGAACATGATACCTTTTAGTTTTTTTTATATGCAATTTAAAGTTGAGCTTGAAATTTATTTTGACTGAAACTGAAAATTTTGCGAGTCCATAAAAACTAGATGTTGCTTGCATGTAATTTTGATTTTCATAGAACCCTACAACATTACACATTAAAATAAAAAAATAATAATTGGGAGGATATACCAATAACTTTTTTTCAATGCTGACTTTTGGAATTTTTCAAAAAAGATTGAAACATTAACATAAAAAAGCCTGTGGCACCAATAATGCTTTATGGAGGCTGAGAAGATATTAAAAGACACCCTCCTATCGGCCATTTTAATTTGACAAACGATGCACCAAACACCCTGTATTATACGTCGATGAGATATTTTAGAAAAAAGTACGTGATCAAAAAAATAACAGTAATTTTTATTACAAATTTATTATTTATATATATTTATTTTTTTATTACACGTTTCTGATTATTGCTGTAAAATTCAATGCTCCCATATGCCCCACATCATTATTTTCTGTTCTCAAACAAGAAGAAATGCCTCGTTGGACGAAGAATCATTTCAAATGATGAGCTCAAAGCTGAGACAACCGCTTATTTAGCAGAGTTGGACAAATCGTATTATACTGAGGGCATAAATGTTGGAACCTCGAGTATTGAACAGCAAGGTGAAACATTTTGAAAAATCTTGTATTTGTTAGGCTGAGAACTTTCTGAACGATCCCTGTAAATTCCTATTTTAAAGGATGTACCTGTTATTGATAGGCAGCTAATGTTCTTCTTTTTTTTTAGTTTATTCAGTTTTTTCTTCTAGTTATCTTCACCTGCTTTCTATCAGAAATCAAGCGATTGTACATTAACCATCTGTAGTAGTGATAAGTATTATTATTAATAATATGAAAAAAAAGACAAACTAGAAAGCTATTTAGAGTGTTTAGTTTTAGTAAAAAATAGTTTTCAGCACGAATTGAAAAACAATACAGTTCAATTTTTAACATGACTAATTCTTCAATGAGTAATCTAAAAAATGTCATCATCAATATTAGAGGAAAAAATACCAATTTGTTAAATGAACGTCACAATTACGAGTATCAATTATTTTAATTAGAGAGAGTTCTAACACACATAAAAGTATTTGCTACTATAATAGTAGATATATTTTTTTTTCTCCTTTATTTGGGTTTTTCGCCACTGTCTAAAACTCAAAAAATATCAAAAATACCTGTTCTTATTTTGTATTCTAAAGAATACAATTAAAAACATTTAAATATTTGAATACACAATCAGTACAATAAACAATCACACAGTAAACATTACCTATATATATTTTTTGGTAGTATGTCACTGTCATGAAAATCCATTGTTGTCAATGTAAGTATCGTTGACATACAAAAAAATATATTTACTTTCACTCGTTACTTTAAATATTACAAAAAGTGCAGTTTCGAAAACGGGGGGAGATTACCCACCGAAACGTTAACGTTAAAAGTTTGTAAATTTTTTATAACATTTTTATATCTTTAAAATTTTGTTCGTTAGGCAAATTTATTACAAAAAAAAAGAATCACTGAGAAATTTGTCTCCGTTTGGTTTTTTGTTTTACCCAGTGATTATTCCTTTAAATACGAACAGGTATTTTTGATATTTTTTGAGTTTTAGACAGTGGCGAAAAACCCAAATAAAGGAGAAAAAATATATGAACACGCCACAATCATTCAGACATTACTTAAAAAAGTATTTGAACAAGACGTTTTTTGTCAATAACTTATTTCATATGAACGGAGATAGACTAGCCTTTAAAATGTATTAACAAAGTATTTTCATATATATATATATATATATATATATATATATATATATATATATATATATGTTAGTTCGCGGATGGAAGAATACATTAGACTATGCCCACAAGGTAGCGTAAAGGAACCCTGGAGAGAAATATTACAGAAATCTTTCACCTTTTCTCCACGTGGTGCCACCGATCGCCTTCGTCCAACTGTCCACCATGCGACGGCCCGTGTCTCTCGGGGCCAGTTTTTAGCCTTTTAGCCGTGAGCAGCCGAGCTCCAGACGAACGCAAGGAAAGCAGTTGGGAGAGACAATCGGGGCCAGGCCAGGTCAACTGGCCATTTTAATGACGGGTCGAGATCGCACACAACTCACGCCAACATACGGCGAATGTTCGTAGCAGTCAGGAACGCTCGTAACATTATGCCTGGAATATCGGGTATAGAACCAGGTATGCCCACAAGGTAGCGTAACGGAACCATGGAGGGAAATATTACAGAAATCTTTCACCCTTTCTCCACGTGGTGCCACCGATCGCCTTCGCCCAACTGTCCACCATGCGACGTCATGTGTCTGTCAAAATGGCCAGCTGATCTGGCCTGGTCCCGATAGTCTCTCCCAACTGCTTTCTTTGCGTTCGTCTGGAGCTCGCCTGATAGGTTAGAAACTGGTCCCGAGAGACACGTGACGACGTATGGTGGACAGTTGGGCGAAGGCGATCGGTGGCACCACGTGGAGAAATAGTGAAAAATTTCTGTAATATGTATGTATGTATATATATATATATATATATATATATATATATATATATATATATATATATATATATATATATATATATATATATATATATATATATATATATATATATATATATATATATATATATATATATATATATATATATATATATATATATATATATATATATATATATATATATATATATATATATATATATATATATATATATATATATATATATATATATATATACATATAAATATTAAATAAAATGAAACGGTTGGGTCTTAGGTCCATTGTTGTTTGTACTATATATTAATGATATCACTATTTTGTTGAATGAACATACAGTTATGTATGCAGATGATCGGAACCTTATATTTAGCGAGGGGAGCATTGGGAACGTATGGGCAAATATATGTAGGGCGTGCGAGGCTCTTGATCAGTATTTTTCTGCTCACGATCTCCTCTTGAATGTATCAAAAACACAGTGCATTCTTTTTGAAAATAGCAAAAGTAATGACCTCAATTTTGTTCAATACTGTATTTTGTACAATACTGTATTTAAAATGACAGAATGGGCCTCAGTTCTTGGATTAGTGATCGACCGGAGATTGGATTGGAGAGCCCATATTGAAAAACTTGCGTTGGGTATATCAAGATATTCGTATGCCTTGAGAGTTTCCAAAAATGTAAATGTAGGGATAGATTTCAATTATTACAATAATTACAATTATTACAATTTCGGCTTATTACTCATTCGTTCGGTCTAGGATAGGATAGGGATTGATTTTTTGGGGAAATTATTATGTAATAATTTAATTATTAATTATATATAATATTTCTGCTTCAAAAAAGATGTATACGAGCAATTTTGGAATTGAATTATAATGATAGTTGTAGGCATATTTTTGTAAAAAAAAAAGATTTCGACTTTGGTAAGCATGTATATTCATGATTCTTTTATGTTTGTATATAAAAAGAAACTTTATAAAAAGAAACTTCTTTCATTCTAAAATGAACATGAGTATGCAGCACGATATAAGTCCGATCTTTTTCCATCAAGATATAATTTTAGTTATATTCAAAAGAATGTTAATTTTATAAGTATAAAAATATACAACAGTTTTCCTTTAAATTTCCGGTTAAAGTCCAAAATTGCAGCAAATAAAAGCCTAAGAATAGTATTCATTATTAGTGGTACGACGTTATTGGTTGTTTGAGTTTATTTTCTCTTTTTGTTTTTTTTTGTAAGAATTATTTATTATGTTTATTATATTTATTATTTTATGTTCACAATGTTCCGTGCCAACATGGCAGTTACTAATGTACACTTAATTGGGACAAATACATCTATAACTATCTATTATTGTCATATTCCCCTTTAACCATATAGTGAAATCGATATTATATCGATAACTACAAGGTGTCCCATAAAAAGTTTCTATTTCAGTTTAGTTTTTTTCCTCTTCCTGTTTACTAGTATTTTTGTTCATATTCGTCTTACTGGTTTAGTTTCTCTCGTTCGCTGCAGATGTCCTCACCAATTCCACTGTCTCTGTTCTATGTATTGTGATATAGATTGTATTTGTAATTATTTTTCAAATACTTTTTATTATAAATATACAATGAAGATAAAGTCTCAATAAATTTTATAAATAACAATAATAATTGATAACAAGACGGATATTAATTTATTTTCTTTAGTTAGGTTTCAGGAAATGTGGACGTAGTGTTCTTTACAAACCAATCAAAAAATATATTTCAAAAGGCATTCAGTATACATTTTATATACTATATTTATATATTATCATCAAAGTACTTGTCTATTAATATCATCACGATACAATTGAATCTAATTTAGTAGAAAATGAATTAGCATTAAACAAATTTTTAATAAAAATGTTTTCTCGGCTGTCAGTTATTATCCCCGCTATTTCGTAGGGATTTTACAATAAAAAAAAGGTTCATGATGTATTCTTTAGCAAATGTGATTATTATGGTAATACACATTTAACAACTTTAATGAAAGAAGGAATTCTGTAATAAAATCAAAATAATTGTTGGGAAGTCCCGTTTAGTAGCGGACATCACCTTTCTTTAAAAATATAATAATGCGTAATACTTTAAAATCTTTATTTAGTACTTGGCTATTACATACAGTTTTATATTCTTTTATATATATTATGTATATTCTGTGTAAAAAGTACCCAGAATTTCTAGATTACATAGCCCTCGTAAAATATTTTTTAATTTTCTTTTCTGCTGAAAGATGGCAGCACTATTACGATATCCAATTTGAGCGCATACTAGTTTGTTTGCATCAGCTGGTTTTCAGCAGATGACAGATCAGGCGATATCAAGTGTATGTTACGTTTTAACTATTAATAAAAGAGTTTGCCTTACATTTCGAGTGTCAAACGAAATTTCGAATACCGAATCGCTGAAAATGATGCAAAAGATATATCGAATTGTGCAGATCAAAAATACAGGCATCTGAATGATATAAAGTGCTGAAAGAGGGTTGAGTAGTTGATTTTCTTCGTTCTGGTCGACCTTCAACTTCTATCAACGACGAAAACATCAACAAGATCAAGAAATTGGTACTCGAAAGTCGTCGTATGAATCTCAGAGAGTTGGCTCAGGAGCTAAACATCTTTTAAGCCGGTTCATAACATTATGACTAATATTTTGGGCATGAAGCGCGCCATCGCATGACTGGTTTCGAAAGAGCTCAATTTTGTCCAATGGTTTTTGGTGAAAAACTCAACGAACGTCATCGACCAGCTTCGTATTTGCCTGATATGGCCTCATGTAACTTTTTCCTGTTCCCGAAGCTAAAATCACCACTTTGAGGAAGGCGTTTTGAGTGAATTAAAGTCATAAAAAAATCGCTGAAGGAGCTCAAGATCACACCTCAATCAAACAACCAACAACGTATGGATCATTGGAATTTCGGAGGATTTAATAATTCCGAGTACTTTTTACATAGATGAAAGACAGAAAAAATGAAGGAAAATTATATTTTCTAAAAATTACATTCAATAAATATATGTCTAGTTAGTTCATTGAATGCGCATAATCCCGCGTTCAAAGAAGTTCTGAGGTTTTTGGCCAAATAACTAATCCTGGTGATATCAGAGGATGCAAAAACTATCTTCAAAGACTTCGTCCCCTCCTGGACTCCGTAATTTTAAGCAACTGGTATAAATACCTGGTCTGTAAATATGAAATCAGAACTTGCCCATAGATGGCCCTAGCTGTCAATGTAGTTACCGTCAAACCGCGTCATTGGCGCCATTTATTTGTTGACATTTGACAAAGATTTTCAACTCACAACAATACAAGTTTCATACAATAGCATAGCGTTAGAACTTAGAACATAGTAATAGCGTTGAACATATCGAATTTTGTGCCTGGAAACTACCATTTGCGGACGGTATTAATTTTTTGTTACCATTTGACGAAAACTACTGCAGAATCAAATCGAATGCTTGTCGAAGCTTGCGGTGAGCATGCTCTTGGTAAATCACAGTGCTTTGAATGGTGTTAAAAAAATCAAAAGTGGCGATTTTAACATGATCACCGAAAAAGTTTGAAGACAGCGAATTGTAAGATGCGGATGACGTTCAAACGCAATGATAACTGGCGGATCAATTAAATGTGACAGCTGTCTCTAGGCCAGAAGCCGTCTCTATACGTTTGAAAGCTATGTAAAAGATACAGAAGATGGCAAAATGGATTCCACATGAACTGAATGAAAAACAGCAGGAAAACCGAAAAAACCACTTGCGAACTGCTGCTTGCCAGATACAAAAGAAAGTCATCTCTCCATTGAACTGCGACTGGCGATAAAAAGTGGATATATTTTGAGAATCCTAAACGTGAAAGATCATGGGTAACTCTAGGCGAACCATCGACATCGACTGCAAGGCCAAATCGCTATGGACGGAAGACAATGCTCTGAGTTTGGTGGGATCAGAAGGGTGTGATTTAATATGAGCTACTAAAACCTGGCGAAACCGTTAATACTGAACGCTACCGATAATAAATAATCGATGTGAATCAATCTTTGCGTGAAACACGACCAGAATATCAAAAAAGGCAATACAAAGTGCTTCATGATAATGTACCATCACACATCAAAATTGGCCAAAGAAATGATTGAGGCGTTTAGTTAAAATATACTTTCGAATGCAGGTTACTCACCAGACTTGACTCCGTCCGATTACTACTTATTTGCATCGATGGAACAGGCACTTGCTGAATAGCCCGTCACTTATGAAAATTTACAAAAATGGCTTGATGACTGGTTTGCCTCAAAAGAGCTACAGTTTTTTTTTGACGTGGTATCCACAAATTGTCAGACAGGTGGGAAAAATGTATAGCTAGCGATGGGTAATACTTCATACAATCATTTTGTATGAAATATCATTTTCATAAAATAAACGTGTACTTTCCATACAAAAAATTCGGTTGCATATTTACCTGGTAAATTTGTTTCTCGTTGATAAAAATGAGTTGATTTTAATAGCTTTAATTTCGATTAATAAAGTTTTGTTTCAGCTGAGATATGTATGTGCATTTCAATTTAACGGTTAAAAAAACCACAATAACTTTCTTAATAATATAATAATATTCACGGGTTTTATTTACAAACGTTTTTAAACTTCTTATATTTTTTAGCTCTACTGGCAGATCAGTGAACAGAGATTCCTGCTTATAGGTCTACGCTGAAAGATAATATGGAAGATATCCCTTGAACGAATGTTACATGGGTGGTTTTTTGACCTCGCAATTTTTTCAAGATATGCGGGCATAGGAACACTTTAATATTCATTGGGGTGTACCACTAGTTAAGATAAGATACAGGTAAGATAAATAATTAAGACAGGGTAAGATAAATAATTAAATAATGAAATTGAACTGCCACCAAAGTCTAAACTGCTCATCTTTTGGAGTATAAATCCATGTTCAAGTTTGTCAAATGCTTTCGAGAAATCAGTGTATATTGTGTCAACCTGACATTTACTTTCTATTGATTTGTATATAAATTGAAGGAAGTATGTTAGGTTAGTAATTGTGGATCTGCCTTGATAGAACCCATGTTGCTTAAGTATGATCGAATGTTTAATTTTAAAAAAGATTTTATTGTAAATACAGGTTTCAAAAACTTTAGCAAAGTTGCACAGGATTGATATGGGGCGATAGTTGGTGACATGTGGTGGGTTGCCTAATTTGTGAACAGGAGTGATCTTGGATGATTTATATGTGCTGGGAAACGTGCTTGTTTTAATTGATAGATTGTACAGATGAAGCAGCGGGTTCCGTCAAAATGATAGAGCAGTCCTTAACAAGTAAAACTGGGATTTTGTCGGGATAAGCTGTGGGTTTATTCTTTAACTTTTTCATGACAACTTTTATGTCAGTAACGTTAAGAAACTGTAGCATGTGCGATTTATTTGTAAATGTATCATTATCAGTTGAGATAGGAGGGAAGTCCGTAGAAGACAAAATTATTGGTCCATTGGAAGAGTATATTTGTCATATGGTTGCATTTTTTTGATCTTCAGTATATTTCACATTTCATACAATATAAAATGTTTTGTTTTTCGTTCGATACATTACTGATCTGTTATTGATGTTAACAAAATGTAAATTTTTGAAATATATGTATTCTTATTTACAATTCAAAATGGTGCAACGTGAAGCAAATCATTTATATTCGATACGTCTAGACGTATTTGAACATTTACTTAAATAATCCGGTATATGATCGTGCATTTATCATAACTTATATATGTATATACATTTAATATGGACATGTTATCTTATCTAATTTTCTATAAGTGTTCGACTAAATATTTTAAAATAATTAAGTTTGAATTCATTGTTTGATTTATCGAAGAAAAAAGAAAGAAAGTAATCCCGCATGTGTTTCGTTATTAACGTTTCAAGTTCTTGAATTGTTCATGCGGGCTAGATCTGGGCATCTTGGCGGTTAATATATTTCGAACCCTTCGAACGGTGGCTATTATAGAAAACATCTGCCAACTGATGTTCTTGAAATTACGTTGTTTAGGGAAAAAAAAGTCCTTCATTGCGATGAAAATAACGGGTCTTTCAAACTGAGCGTTTTTTTTTTAGTTCTTGAATAAAACAAAGATGGCGGTGTGAATTTGCCTAGGACTAGTCTCGTTGTAGACGTACACAATACAACAATGCGCTGAATTGCTGAATTATTTTATAAAAATGGACGTACAGTCAACAATGTTTTTAGAAAATTATGGGATATTTACGGTTGGTTAATCGTACATCTGAAAGCACTATCAATAGAATATGAACAATTTCAAGAAATTGGTTTGATGGAAGATAAAAAGAGATCAATATATAGTCGTAGTTGTCGTTCACAAGAGCATATTGATTTGATACGTGAAAGTGTTGCCGAAGACCCTAAAATTTCCATTAGTCGACGCTCACAACAAGTTGGACTCATCGAATTCGGTGGAAGTTTATTCTTGATTAAGTTGTTTTTCTTCGTGGCTGGCGTCTTGTCGCTTATTGCGTGTTAAATGCGCGTTATTCTCGGTTCTTATTCTGTTGATGTTGTTGTGGCGTATTCTCTTTATTTGTTGATGCTATTCTGTTGTTGTTTGATGTTATTCTGTTGTTTAGTAGCTCGGGATGGATGGATTTGATGGTGCTGCCGTTCCCAAAGCATCGATTTTCCTGTGCTCTTAAAGTATGTTCACTTCACTATTTGTATTATGACCTGCATACTGTGTCTTGCAATTATTTAGGAATTAAATGGTTTAGTTTTTAGATTTAAGTGATAAGTACTTGCTATGTTCTGTAGGTTAAGTTAAGATTTGTTAAATTGTGTTATCCTGTAATAGGACAGGTTACCTGTCTGTTGGATAACCCTATTATTTAAATAAATAAATAAATAAATAAATAAATAATATATTTTTTGAAGAAAACCATCTCAATTGGAATAATTGTATCGACATTTGTAGAGATCATCCCGATTGTTTTCAATATTGTGTGAAGTTTATGGTAGCAAACATAAAACATTACTGCTCCATACGGGAAGTTAGTAGGAAGAGATCTTTATTTCGGGGTAAAACTTTAACAAGGCTATTTGAACTTAGAGCGGGATTACAAACTTTTTTAAAGATATTTTTTTTTGAAATTTGAAAGAACGTTTGTATTATAGAACTTGATTGTTCAGACAATCATTTATGGCAGAATATCTCAATGCAGTGCGCGTATCTTTTGAGAAGTATTTTCCCGAAGAACAAAATTTATTGATTCAAAATGCTTTTGCACTCAACTTGCAAAAGCCCGAAAGTATGTCAAACGAGATTTATGAATCATTTTTAGACATGTCATCAGACACCAGTATGGAGTAACTGTTCAAAACAATGCCTCTTAATGATTTTTGATGTAGGATCTGTGATGAATATCCCCTTCTTGACACAAAGACAGGATTAGACTCATAGAAAACAGGATTATCAACCTATACAGCTACAAAAACAAAATATCGCAATAGACTGGATGCCGAACCTGATATGAGACTTCAACTCTCTTCTATCAAGCCTGATATCAAACAATTAATGAAAAATAAAAAACAGTTTCATACCTCCCATTAGATATTTGATTATTATCTAACATGCCTCTTAAAAAATAATACGCATAAACCAATTTTTGATTATTTTAGGGCTCCGCCAAATATTTCGCTTTCCAAAAGGGTTTTTTCGCCAAAAAAGTTTGAGAACCGCTGGTCTATACCAACAAATTTATTAGTAACGCCATCTCTTAGCAAAAACGACATTGTTATCCTATTTCCTATTTAAAAATTGCAAAACCAATGTTTGTAATACTTCATTCACAATTATAACAAAAAACACTCTTTCCAAACTGTTTTTTTAATAACGACACATTGATATCTAGCAGAAATCAGTTCCAGTCTACACTCGTCTAAATAAATGAAATAAGATCAAAATAATAAAATAATGCCATTGTAATAGACTATTTTTTGTGCTTTATTGAGCATGGTTTATGTAAATTTTCATCTCTCTCAAACATTCCGATGGAATCGAACCCGATACAACTAAATATTCATTAAGAGATTTTGTGGGTGTGTGTCTATTTTTTACGACTAACAATAAAACTTAATAGGTGTAGCAGTGGCAACACATGTACAATTGTATTTTAAAAAAAGCAAAAAAATCACCGGAATCAGTTGTCGTTTCTCGCTGGGAACATCCTGTGGGTGAATGTTAACTGTATATTTAGGAAATGATGAATCAAGCAGTGATACGACTTAATATACGGAGTCTTTGAGAAAAATTAATACGACTTTTTTGTAAAAAATTGAGTTGACTATTGCCATCATTCAATTAATTTATTGGGAAAACAAAAGACAAATTGACAGTGCTATACGAGGTGTTTAAGTAAAGTAATGACTGCCCGTTTGGAGGTGAAGCAAGTTATTATCTGATGCGTCTTCGGCATGAGTCTAAACTCACTAGTCACTTGGTGACCTGCAGCAACTTTTTTCACAAACCGAATTTTTATAGTGCGTTCTGAAAATGAGTGACTGCAATTTGGTGCAACAGTGCGCTATCAAGAACTCAATAGACTCACACGAGGCGTACTCGAAGCCAAACCAACAGAAATCCAAAGACCAATAGGGAGACCTCCGAAGAGATGGAGATAACTGGTAGTCTACAACTCAAGAACTTCTGCAGAACAGATCATATGATTTAATAAAACGTTAAGAAGTGTGCTATCAAGTTTTGTTTCAGGTTTGCGAACAGTGCGACCTGAAGATTTGAAAAACTTTAAGGCCTATGAACACAGTGTTTTGATAAGGGCACAGATTTTCAGGTGGTTTAAGGCATTCTCAAAAGGCCGAGATTCGATTGAATATGACATTCGAATGTCCGCAGAATTCGAAATCTTCTACGTTCTGATCGTCGGTTGATGGTCATAGAATGATCGGGAATAGTTGAATTTCACTCACACAACTGTTCATCACATTTTGACTAATGAATTGGGATCTGCACGAAAATGAACTGCACGAAAATTTAAAATGAGTAAATCAAAGGTCAAAAGTATGTTAATTTTATTTTTTGATAGCCAGGAGATCACCCATAAGGAATTTGTCTCAAGGCTAAACGGTAAGTCAGCATTTTTATCGAAAAGTTTTTGAATTACTTCGAAAAAGAGTCATTTGTGTGAGACTGTACATTCATGGTGCACAACCAAGAACATCTTGGTGCTGCACCATGACAATGAGCTTTGCTACACAGGGATTTCAATTAACTAGTTTTTGGCAAGTAAAAACATCACTGTGGCCCCGTAAGCGTTTTATTCACCAGGCTTGAGTTCTTGTAGCCATTTCCTTGTTCAAGATTGAAAATTCAACTCAAATGACACCATTTTGGGCTATTGGAGAACGCTGAAAACGTCGTAACCGACCAACTAAAGACGGTTCGAGTGTCTGAGTTCCAGCAGTTATGATGGTCTCAAGGTAACTACTTAAAAGGACACAATATTGAATTGTAAGTTCAATTGAACAAAAAAATATATAAAAATCAATCTCATTACTTTATTTAAACATCTAGTAGAATGAACCCGAACAGAATGACCCAAATATGTAGAGGCGGGTGTCCCTTAGACAGACCAATAGTACCCATTAAAAGATGGATACAACGCTGACAATCATCATCTATTGAAATATAGGCAAGAAATAGGAGGAACATTTCCTTGCGGATAGAGGAACAAGAAGAAGAAAAAGTATTTTATAGCAAACATTTTTTCATACTTTTTATACCGGCTTTTTAAATGATCAATTCCTGGTATTGCTTCTTTATTACGACACAAATATGTTTCTATTAGATTTTTTGTCTTAACCATTAAAATACTATTCAAATATAATTGTTGCAGGAGTAATAATAAAATTAATGTAATGAAATACCCATTACGATGCAAAACAGATCAAATAAACATAAAAAACACATTTTAATTTGAAATTTGGATTACTGGTATGACGAAAGTTCACGAATTATTATTCCTGTCATAGAAGGACAAGGACTCAAAATGTTTAAAAAACTAGTGCAGTGATGACGAAGGTCTACGATGCCTCCGAAAAGAAATACTTTCTTGTGGGATTATTTTAAACCATCCAATAGTATTTAACACGTTTTTCAAATTGAGCGGTTTTTTTAATTCTTGAATAAAACACAGATGGCGTTGTGAATTTGCATAGGTCTAGTCTCATTTCAGAAGTGTAATGAACGACATTTATAAAAATCGAGTCGTACACAATTCAACGTGTTAAAATTGTTGAATTATTTTATGAAAATGGGCGTTTTACACAATCGTCTATCTGAAAGCACTATTAATCGAATTATTAAAAAATTACAAGAAACTGGTTCGAGGAAGAAAGAAGAGCAATATATAGAACGTTTAAGATCATGTGATTTGACACGGCTGGACTATGTTCTTTGGGTTACGTGAAGTGACCGCACGGTCGTGTTTAAATAATATACACTATGTTTCAATTATCGATAAAAAGTTTTTTGAAATCAATGTAAATTCTGTGTTTTAGTTGTGTTTTTTTAAGACTTAGAAAAACCGCTCGATTTAAAAGACCATTTACTTTTTTTTTCACCATCATAAATATATCCAAAATCATATCTGGGCCGTGATTTGTCTGTTACCGTGCTTGAAAGATTTTAACGTTGCCTAATTAAAGTCACATTTGTTATTTGTTACATCCTTTCGGTAATCTCCCTTCTACCATTGCTTAACATTTTCGTTGATGACGATTTTAGGTGTTCTTGTTTCTGAAGCAAGTTCATAAAACTCTTTAATTATTTGATATGCATGGGATGAAGAATTACTGAACAACAAAGGCGCATGACTTTTCACGTGCAAGGACGCATGTGAAAAGTCATAATTAACGACGAGACACAGAGCAGGTAGCGCACTGACTCTGACCCATGTTGAGTATTTTACGTTTTTGCTTTCAACTTTTTTATATAATCTGCAAGTTTTTGTAACAGTTTATAAATTTAATTTACAGTAAAGTAAATTGAATATATATATAAGTGTGTTTTTAGTATGTATTTTTCTGTAGTAAATTGAAGTAATTATTCTAAATATTCCTTTGTCCATACAGGTTTTGTATATCTTTCCCTTTTTTTCCGTGCTCTTATCAACAACAGCACAGCATCACTCAATACCGGCTAACATGTATTCATGAAACTGAAATTACACAGTTAAGAGTAGGTATTTATGAAATACAATATTTTTATCGTTCTCAAACGTTTTCATGTCTTTACTGAATCGCCAGAAAAGTCAAATAAAGGAAGCATGCATCTTACCCTGCGCTAGGATGCATGCAATAACGCAAGTTAAAGGGCACGTTGAAACGCATGTTGAACGGAAAAGTTGAACAAGTGTGGACATATCAAAAAAACCGGCGGGGGGCTTTAGATCGATCTAGAAGGAGACAAAGGTTAAGGCTCGCTGACGGACCACAGGAAGAAGATATGAAGGGGTAAAATTACTTGAAATCACAATGAACTGCCTGTGATAGCAAATAATTTTTGTAGAGATATTTAGATCGAAGCGGTTGAATTTATATCCACTGAAAATGATGAAAGCTATATTTAACACGATGTTTTGGGTGTAAAAAAGCTTTCAGCTCGATGAATATCGCACTTGTTAACAGTCGACCAAAAACGCATTCGTATAAACTCTTTTCAAGAGCATTTAGACTTATCTAAACGCAATTTTGCTAATTTGCGTTTTATAACAATAGATGATACATGCATTCGGTATTACATGCCAGCAAGACAAAGCAACAATCTAAATAGTTAATGGAGAGCAGGAGAAAATAAACCAAATAAAGGGAAACAGTTTCACCTTTCATCAGGAAAATCCATGGTTATGGTTACTTGGATTCTCGTGGTGTGATCCTCATAGATTACAGGGGTTTGCGCTTCACGATTGAACTAACTGAAACGTGCTATTCAGGTGCTATTCTATTCACCACGACAATGCGTCTGCACACACGTCTCTGGTTGTTGATGCTAAGCTCTATAACCTACGCTTCCTAATACTTCCAGATGTACCGTATTCGCCGGATTTGGGTTCTCTCGATTATTTTCTCTTCCCAAACTTGAAGAAACAGCTTGCTGAATGAAGATTCAGACATATTGGGAGTTTTAAAAATCTGGAAAGTAATTTGTCGAAACGTATTGAACTGCAAGGTGAATACATTAGAAAGCAGAAAAATCTTTAAAATTTTGAGTTTATTGTTAGGCTGAGAACTTTTCAATCTACCTCATATATTATGGACAATACTTTGTGAGCATCCTCGTATAAAAATATAAGTTTTCTGTAGCTAATTAGTATTTTTCTAACTTATACTGATTATTTTTAATGAAATATGCAAATGTAGTATACAGTATTTCTGTGAGCACTGCATATACCACAATGGTACTTTATTAGAGAGAATGCTCTTCATATAGTAAGTTAGTGTATTTAGCGGGTTTACAAACGTCCTGCAGTACCATAATTAATAATGATTTAATAAAGCTGGTTTAGAGTAGTTTTAGGTAAGATAAGTAATTGGTGAAAGCAGAAATAAATTACTTGAACAATCCAAGCATTCGTAAAAGTCCCGAGATTATAATTATTTAGACAAACTACTGAAACTTGTGAAAAGGAAATACTTTGAAAGACAAAGTGCCAACTGTGATGGTAACACGAAAAAACTTTGCCAGACAATTAATGAATCCGTGGGTCAAGGAAGGACTAAGCGCAAGAAGATTACTCTGGGTGATGGTTTAGGGCTTTAGGGGCGGGGGGGGAGAGAGTGTCGGAAGCATTTTCTAAGTATTTTGATGGTGTACCTGGGGCTGTTACTAAGCAAGTCGAGTAAGAACAGCAATACATAAAATGCGAGAGATCTTCTCTACTGCATACGGTGAAGTTATTTGCACTCATTCCTGTTGATTACGATACTGTGAAGGATGTTATCAGCCAATTAGATGCAAGTAAGAGTAGTGGCTTATATGTTTAATATATCAATTTCAACAGGAGAATATCCCACTCAATTTAAAAAAGCTGAGCTTGTCCCAATTTTCAAAGGCGGTAACAGTTCGATTTGTGAGAGTTATCGGCCTATTGCGATTTTGCCGGTGATATCAAAAGTTTTTGAAAAATTAATGGTACAACAATAAAAATAAAATAAAGTTTCTTGCAGAAATTCAATACGGTTTTAGGAAGGGACTGTGAACGAATCAAGCCTTATTTCGGTTTACCAGTTACTTGTATAAAAACCTTAATGAAGGGAAATATGTAAGTGGATTATTTTTGGATATTAGTAAGGCGTTTGATATTGTGTCACATTATATTTTATTAGAAAAGCTGGAAGCATTAGGGATAAGGGGAACTATCGGCAAGTGGTTCCATAGTTATTTATCTGGAAGAGATCAGATTGTTAAAGTGAATGGGCATAAAAGCACAGAGAGATCAGTGTACTGTATTAGGCCCAATACTATTTATAATTTATATAAATGACCTTAGTTCGTTAAGAATAAATGGCCACATTTTTACATTTGCTGATGACACAGCCCTGCTATACGCAGAGGATACAAAATTAAAAGTGCTGGAAAATATACAAAGCGATTTGAAAATACTGAAAAGTTGGTTTGTTGGAAATAAAATGCTCGTTAACATGGGTAAGACTAGGATACTTAATTTTGCACTTCAGAAACCCTGGCACTTCGATAAGCCTATTAAATGGCATCATTTAAACTGTAGGTCATTTAAACTCTATACTATCACATGATGTATGTGATAGTATAGAGGTCTGCTGCAGTCAAGAATCTTGGTGTTACTTTGGATGAGCTACTGTCTTGAAAAAATCATATATTTAATTTAAAGAAAAGCATCTTTATTGTGAGGCCCAATTTAGGAAAGCATCAAGTGTATGTCATTTGATATATTAAGACCTATATACTACGCTCTTGCTAATTCTATTTTAACATATGGAATTGTTGCCTGGGGTGGCACATACAACAGCCACCTTGAGTCGATTAAGAGAATACAAAAAATACTTCTGAGGATAACGTGCAGAAAACCGAGGGACCACTCGTGTAAGGAACTTTTTATTATGACGGGAATTCTTCCTTTGAAATGCCAGTATTATGAGGCGATAGCTGTTCTCCTATATAAACATCTTGTCTCTCTGGGGTATAAATATAAGCAACAAGTTCATCATGACACAAGAGCTGGTAGTGCGACTGTTTTAAATATTCCATTCACTAACACAACTGGAGGGAGAAAGTCTCCTTACGTCTTGACCGACCCCTCGATTATTTAACCTTTTGCCGGGAAACATAAAATATAACATTGTGAAGAAGAACATCAGTTATCGGGCATTTAAGCAAAATATAAAGAAATTGTGCGCCCCTCATTCAGGTCGGTGTTTGTCAGCATGGCTGAATTGATTTCATTTGTTCTTGAGCCTTAATATATGGGGTGGGGTTATGCCCTTTTTCATCCTTTTGTCCTATTTCATGTATTGTGAATGCATGTGCTGAATGTTGAGACGATTTTTTATTTATTTATTTTTTTCTAAAATTTCTATTTTCTTTTCTTGGGTTTGACCCACAGACAAGCAGTGCTTTGTGGGTCGTAGGTTAGTATTTTTATTGTATTAGCGTAAAATCTAGACATACAGGCTGTATGGAATTGTATATTGTAAAGATCTTTAAATTAAAATATAAAATATTCCTAATTTTTTTTTATATTTAGTCATTGTTAAAGGATGCTATATATAAAAAATATATAGGAAGCTTATAAAAAGTTATAAATAAAAAGTATGTTTACATGTAAAGCTGGGTTCACACCAATAACATTCTACGTGTGTGTTGAATTTACCGGAACAATTTGTTTGTATTATCTGGTGGAGAACAGATGGTTACACATACAACACATACAACCCGCACAACAGAAATTTGTATTGATGTGGACCCAGCTTAAAAGATTTTGTTTACATGTTTATGTCTCGACTCAGGAGTAATTGATATGCCATCTGTCGGATATAATGTGTCGAGTGGTGTTGTGACGTCATAAAATATATTTTTAATTTTATAAAAAACTAATGAATAAATATAAAAAATGTAATGCTCATTTTTTTTTTAATTCGAGACTAGGTAAGGCCGGATGTCTTTGAGAGGTTGGTCACCCACCAGTCAATAGGCTTCTCGAGATACTTATGGTTAAGCACAAAACCAAGGGTTGATAGCTCGAGGGGGGTGCTGACCGGGGTTTTCGGTAGCCGATGACCATGGTTCTGAACCCACGATAAGATGTAGGTCCAGTCGCTAAATAGCCTTCTCAGTTGCTGATTTGCCTCTAACCCTAAAACTTTACTTTTATCACTATTGTACTATAATAGGATAAAAACTGAACGAATAGGTATTAGTTAACGTCACAATAAGTAACCAGGTTAAAAGTGGTTAAAATCTTCACATTCGGCTTGAGCGTCAACACGTGCCGCGTGACGTAAAAATTTATCGCGTAAGAAACATTTTTGTTTAGTATATATTTTTAAGACATCGGTTTCATCTCAAATAAAACGATAGGTCTGTCGTTTAGAAGGTCTTTTAGCAAACAAATATAAGAAATACGTTTGTTTAATTTACATCTTCCGGTCTCTTGTTCATTCTCAGGCAAAACGATAGCTTTATCACTTTTTGGTAAAGATGGGTTTTATTGTATTTGACCAGATGCCGACTGTATCTCATTTTTCCACTTAAGGACACTGGGTTGTGTTATTTTGTTTACATTCAATGTGTTCGCTGGTTCCATCTAAAAGCTTGGACAATACTTAAGGGTAGTTAACCGCAGATGTGCGATAATGGTGGGGAATCTTTCGAGATAGCTGCATTTCAGTTTTTGAAACGAACATTTTCATTTATACTGTGTAGTGTAGTGTGTAAGTGTAGTGTCGTGTCGTTCCTGAATAATTCCAAGGGTGAGTATATCACTGAACACTTTGTTAATCTATAAACGTTTATTAGTTGTGAGTTTGTCACTGAACACTTTAATTTATATCGATTTATATTAGTTTTGATATGTATTTAAATCTCTATTATTTCTATTTAATGTTTTCATTAATATTAAATGATTACTATACAAGTGAGTTTTTCACAGAACACTTTGTCTTCTATTGATTTTGGTAGTTTTGAGAAGTATTTAAAGATTATTTCTCTTTCTCACAGGATACTGATTATCAAATAATCAAGTACAATTGAATTAAATCTGTTACTGTTCATATAAAATAACATTTAAAACAGTGGTTATTGATTAATGTTTTGATCAATATTAAATGATTTCTATTTAAGTGAATACCCAAACTTTGTTTGAGTACTGGCATAAAATTTAACTGAGAGATATATCCATGGTATTGTCGCGCACTCTCGCTTTAATACCATGAAGTGGGTAAATGCTGCTTTGCTTTTCTAGTATTTGGAGCGGGTACATCGCGCGCTCTCCCTTTGTACCCATTGCACAACTCAGTACTAGAGGTTGCAACGTAGGGTGTAGTTGGATGATCCATTATGTTTTGTTTAGCTCTTGGGGTGGGTATCTCGCGCGCTCTCCCTTGATATCCCGTTCATACCCGAAGCTGGCACTGTTACGCGTTCTCCCCTCAGTGTCAGGAACACTACCCAGAATGATAATTTTATTATTGTCTGATAAAATTATCATTGTTGAAAATGTATGATCTGTAATTTAATAAATATTGAGGGATCTCCATGGTGTTGTCGCGCGCTCTCCCTTCAATACCATGAAGTGGGTAAATGTTGTTTGCTTGTCTGGTATCTGGAGCGGGTAGATCGCGCGCTGTCCCTTTGTACCCATTGCACAACTCAGTGCCAGAGGTTATACAGTAGGGTGTAGTTGGATGATCCATTAGGTTTTTGTTAGCTCTTTGGGTGGGTATCTCGTGCGCTCTCTCTTGATATCCCGTTCATACCCGAAGCTGGCACTGTTACGCGTTCTCCCCTCAGTGTCAGGAACACTACCCAGAATGATAATTTTATTATTGTCTGATAAAATTATCATTGTTGAAAATGTATGATCTGTAATTTAATAAATATTGAGGGATCTCCATGGTGTCGTCGCGCGCTCTCCCTTCAATACCATGAAGTGGGTAAATGTTGTTTTGCTTGTCTGGTATCTGGAGCGGGTAGATCGCGCGCTGTCCCTTTGTACCCATTGCACAACTCAGTGCCAGAGGTTATACAGTAGGGTGTAGTTGGATGATCCATTAGGTTTTTGTTAGCTCTTTGGGTGGGTATCTCGTGCGCTCTCTCTTGATATCCCGTTCATACCCGAAGCTGGCACTGTTACGCGTTCTCCCCTCAGTGTCAGGAACACTACCCAGAATGATAATTTTATTATTGTCTGATAAAATTATCATTGTTGAAAATGTATGATCTGTAATTTAATAAATATTGAGGGATGTCCATGGTGTTGTCGCGCGCTCTCCCTTCAATACCATGAAGTGGGTAAATGTTGTTTTGCTTGTCTGGTATCTGGAGCGGGTAGATCGCGCGCTGTCCCTTTGTACCCATTGCACAACTCAGTGCCAGAGGTTATACAGTAGGGTGTAGTTGGATGATCCATTAGGTTTTTGTTAGCTCTTTGGGTGGGTATCTCGTGCGCTCTCTCTTGATATCCCGTTCATACCCGAAGCTGGCACTGTTGCGTGTTTACCCCTCAGTGTCAGGAACAGTACCCAGTTTGATACTTGATTATTGACCGATAATATTATCAATGTAGAAGTTATGCAGAACATCTCAATTTGAATTCATGTTGATTGCTATCATGGCTAGTATAACTGATGTGCTAACGAGAATATCTCGTTGAGTTCGGCTATTCACATATAGCCTCGTGGTAAAATATGATTTGTATCGATCTGATAAATCTAAAGTAACTGAGAGTAAACAGAAAATAGTTTGATGGATTCGGAGTGTTCAGGGTTACTTTTATTTCCAGATAGTTAAGACTGCAATGCTTGGATATTTATGTTTATTAAAAAAAAATCCTTTAATTTTTTGTCGTATCATTACACACGAAATTATCTTTTGCGGTGAAAATATGTGCGGCGAAAATATGTGTATGTATAAACATTTTTATAGGTGTGATATGTTCTAATTGATGACGTATAATAAGAGGGGGGGGGGGGGGGGGGAGTACCTATATTATTTTTGTCTGTTTTAAATAAAATAAAA
This sequence comes from Cosmopolites sordidus, assembly GCA_031761425.1. Classification (NCBI taxonomy): domain Eukaryota; kingdom Metazoa; phylum Arthropoda; class Insecta; order Coleoptera; family Curculionidae; genus Cosmopolites; species Cosmopolites sordidus. Next base: position 274,957 of record JARFXV010001204.1, read on the forward strand.
TAATAGAGCACAAGATATTGATGGATTTGAAGTGTTGGGTTTGGCCGCTTGCATATCTGTTCCACCATAAAATATCCGCTTATAACAAGGCAAATGACTCGTCATTCTGGTGCGAATTAATAAACACTCGAAAGAAAATATAGCGAGTAAGAGATTTATTAAAACGCAAATCCGCCTGTACCGTCTAGTGGAATTAGCATATAAATTCCGAACACATGTACGGAACGTTTACTTGGGACGTGTTAGCAGCGAATCAATCAATATTATGCAAACATACATGTTTTATCTGCCGATAGGCAAAGTCAATTTTTCTCATTTACCTAAAAACTTGTTTATAATGTAAGGTGCAGTTAAATCGGATGTGTGTACTAGTTTGTCCAAATAACTTTCCAAACGCGTTAGATTTAGCATCTGATTATTTTTCAATTACAAATGAAAAATATTACTTTTTGACTCAATTTCGGAACGTCTACAGTTTCCATTAAAGTATCCAGACGTTATATGACTGAATTGAAAACTAAATAATATTTAAGTTCAAGTGGCAACGGAAGCAAAATAGGATGCCCATTAAATAAAAATAGACCAACCAACATTACTCAAGCACTGAGAAGAGAGATTAAGAAAATTTCAAATGAATTGGTAAGTAATTACCTCAAATAGTTTACATATGAGAACGATTCAGAGTATTCATTATAGAGATGGGATTAAAATAAAATCTAATGGAGTAAAGGGCCAGAAATACCCAAGAAAAAGCTCTGCTATTTGCCAGCCACGAGGAAAATACATTCTAACGACATATTAAAAGTTCTGCCAATAAAATAAAAAATTAAGCTCAGAAAACTGATCCATGAAGTGTGTTTTTATAAAGATATTGAAACTGTACAAGAAACGAGAAGAGAGTCCTCATTTGAAAAGAAGAAAATAGTGCTGTTTCAACAAGACCATGTGCCTATCCAGTCGTGTGCCGTTGCAACAGCGAAACTGGATATTTTGCGATATAAACTGATGCCGCATCCACCCTATTTCTCCAGGTTTGGCACTAGTCTCTTATCCCTTTCGTAACATGAAGAAATAGCTGGCTGGAAAGAAATTCACATGAAGAGATCATCGCCGAAACAGAGGTTTACATAAGAAAGGCATAAAAAGTTGAGTTGTATTAAAAAGTGAAGTAAATTAACTGTTAGTCTGGGAGTATATTCGATGGTTTCATTGGATTGTAATAATATATAAAATAAAATACGTTGAAATTTTCATATATTGTCATCGATTATTTACGAACAAAATATTCAAAATGACTGAACATTTATAGACGAAATTTGTACGAAAATACAAAATACAACACGCTAATTACACCGGCGTGCTTGCGTGTCTTTGTGTGTGTCTGTGTTTGTTTGTGAGTGCGTATGTGTGTGTGTGTTTGTTTGTGTGCGTGTGTCTGTTTGTGTGCGTGTGTCTGTGTGTGTGTGTCTGTGTGTGTGTGTGTGTGCGCGTGTGTGTGTGCGCGTGTGTGTGCGTGCGTGTGTGCGTGCGTGTGTGCGTGCGTGCGTGCGCGTCTGTGAGGGTGCGTGCGTGCGTGTGTGTGCATATATATATATATATATATATATATATATATATATATATATATATATATATATATATATATTATTTATTATTCACGTATGGGCCCTAGTGGACCACGCGAAGTACAATTAGAGGCGTTTGTTGTTGTTAGCCTTCCTTTGTGCCCATACTAATTTCATTCTTTCGCTATGAGCTTTTTTCCTTTCGTCAGACCAAGTTGTTCCAGTCTTCCTACATTTTTCACTCTGGCCAACCTTCCACACATTAACCTTGTGTCTGAAACAGCCTCTATCCTGAATTTCACTTTGTGTAATATTTGCTGATCTTAGGTCCTCTTTAATTGCAGCAATCCATTTAATTATTTCTACTTTAGCTCTACTCCTGTTTTCATAAAATTCGACTATTTGTCTAGTTAACCTACTCGGATTCATCCGTTTTATGTGTCCGTAAAACTTAAGTCTTCTTTTTCTCATATCGCTATGTATATCTGTGTATTGTTTGATTTCTTTGTTTTCTCGAAGTCGGTATGTTGTGCTATTTATTTGTTTGGGGCATTGGATTTTTCTTACGATTTTTCTTTCCTTCTTTTCAATGTCCTCGATGTCCTTCTTTCTATTCAAAATTAGCATTCCTGCAGCATATAGACATTCTGGCTTAATAATTGTGTTGCAATGTCTCAGTTTTGTGTTTTTAGACAGGCATTTTTTGTTGTAAATATTTGTGTAAGTCTCAATGCCGTTTCCATTTTTTGACATCTACCCTTATTGGCCGCTTTTTCTAACCCATTTTCCATGATTATTTCACCCAAATATTTGAATTGAGATACTCGTCTGATGTTACCTTATTTTGTTTTTAGAAATGGCGTTCTTAGTCTGTTGTAGGTCATGTATTGTGTCTTTTCAAAGGAAATTTGAAGTCCTACATTTTCTGCTGTTTCTTTTAGAATTTCAAAATCTGTTTCTGTGCCGTTAATACATCTTGAGCTAAAATTGCTAGATCATCAGCAAATACCAGACAATCAATTTTGATGTTGGTTCTCCCCAGTTTAATGGGCTGGTCAATATTCAGGGCCCACTTTTTTTCACGCCGCTCCTGTATTACTTTTTCTAGAACACAGTTAAATAAGAGTGGCGAGAGTCCATCCCCTTGTCTCACTCCAGTTTTAATTTCAAAGGGCTCTGATATCTCACCCATGAATTTAACTTTTGACCTTGTGTTAGTTAACGTTGCTTTAATAATTGCCAGCGTTTTCAGATCTAGTCCTTGTTCTTTCAAGATTCGGAATAAAGATTCGCGGTCAATAGAATCATATGCTTTTTTGAAATCCACAAATGTACAGACGAGATTTTTATTGTACAGTTTTTGATGTCTTAGAATCAACTTCAGATTCAGGATCTGTTCAGGGCAGGATCTGCCCGGTCGAAAACCTGCTTGATATTCACCAATGTCATTGAGATAGAATCTTGTAACAAACTGGGAGAAGAGATATCCCTCTATAGTTGTTTACATCCGTTCTATCTCCTTTCTTATGTAGTGGATGGATTAGAGCATCTTTCCAATCTTCCGGAATCCGTTCGGTTCGCCAAACTTCTTGTAGAATTTTGGTTATTTCCTTGATTGTACCTGGACCAGCGGTTTTCAAAAGTTCCATCTTGATTCCATCTGATTCCATCTTCACCAGAAGCCTTGTCATTTTTAAGCTGCTTGATTTGCCTAATTATTTCATCTTCATTCGGTGGTAATGAATCTGGGTTTGTTTGTTTAGGTTTTAGTGTTGCTAATTTGTTTAAGGGCTCAGGACAGTTTAGTATTATTTAGAGCTAATTGTCCGTTATATTTTGGAAGCAAAGACTTTGCGGTTGATAGCCTGTTAATTTAGTTTTAAATGTTTTGTAAAAGTTTCGGGTGTTATTTTTTTGGAAATCTTTTTCTATTTCATTAAGTTGATTGTTTTCATATTTTCTTTTAGTTTTTCTAATTAGCTTCGATGTTTCTTTTCTTACTTCCAAAAAGATGTTATAGTTTATTGCTGTATTTTGACTATATATACTTTTACTATATATATATATATATATATATATATATATATATATATATATATATATATATATATATATATATATATATATATATATATATATATATATATAATATTCAACTCTACAGGCCTTGTGGCCTTTGGCTTCGAGTTCTTGCACTCTTCTTTTCCAACTGTTTCTGTCCAAAGCATCAGTCTTCCAATCCCTCACTCCTACTTTCCTCAAATCATTTCATCCAGCCATTTCTTCCTCGGTCGCCCCTCTTCTTCTCCTTCCCCCTTCACCTCTCATCCGAATTCCTTTAACCCATCGCCCGCTGGACATCCTCGCTATGTGCCCCAGCCATCTAGCTGGCTGCGCTCTCACCACCTGAACAATGTTTGGTTTTTTGTACAGTTCTTCTATTTCTTCCAAAAATCCTCCAAAAATTCTTCTTAATATTTTTGGTTCCCAGACTTCCAACTTAGTTTCTTCCTTCTTCGTCATCGTCCATGTCTCGCACGTATAGGTAACCGTGGGCCTTAGTACTGATTGGTACACTCTTACTTTTGCTGCTCTTGTTATATTCTTTACCCTTAAAATTTTTGAAAACATTCCTGCAGCTTTGCTTCCTTTCGCTAGTCGTTTCTCTATTTCCTTTTCTTCATCCCCTTTACTCGTTAGTGTTACTCCCAGATATTCAGCTTGTTCCACTTTCTCTATTGTATACTTCTTATTTACTGCACAATCAATGACTAAATTAGGGGAGAGTCCTCTGGTGCTATCTTTCATTACCATATATTTGGTCTTGTTCTCGTCAATTGTTAAGCCATATTCTCTCGCCTTTCTTTCTAACATCTTGAATTACTAGGTTCTCGGGTAGAACCGCCTTTTAGATTTATAAAATCTCGACGTTTCGGCTTCCATTTTGAAGCCATTTTCAAGAGAATCTAGTTGATTTACTCCGAGGCCTCAATCTGCCTACTCCCCAGAGTTCAGAAGTAGAAAATAACGTGGACGGTGCGACCTCCGTATTAGTAGGTGACATGTCACACTTAATATTTATTACACGTTTTATATATATATATATATATATATATATATATATATATATATATATATATATATATATATATATATATATATATATATATATATATATATATATATATATATATATATATATAATATTAAGTAAAAATATTAAGTGTTGCATGTCGTTGGATTCAGAATAAAAAGTAGAATTTACTAAACATAAAATAACATTTTTCGACCTAAACTCGTGCGTGTGAGTGTGTGTGTGTGTGTGTGTGTGTGTGTGTGTGTGTGTGTGTGTGTGTGTGTGTGTGTGTGTGTGTGTGTGTGTGTGTGTGTGTGTGTGTGTGTGTGTGTGCGTGGTGTGTGTGTGCGTGGTGTGTGTGCGCGTGTGTGTGTGTGCGTGCGTGCGTGCGTGCGTGACTGTGTGCGCGTGACTGTGTGCGCGTGTGCGTGACTGTGTGCGCGTGTTTGTGACTGTGTGCGTGCGACTGTGCGCGCGTGTTTGTGACTGTGCGCGCGTGTTTGTGACTGTGCGCGCGCGCGTGTGGCTGTGCGCGCGCGTGTGTGACTGTGTGCATGTGACTGTGTGCGTGTGACTGTGTGCGTGTGTGTGTGACTGTGTGCGTGTGTGTGTGACTGTGTGCGTGTGACTGTGTGCGTGTGTGTGTGACTGTGTGCGTGTGACTGTGTGCGTGTGTGTGTGACTGTGTGTGTGTGTGTTTATATATATATATATATATATATATATATATATATATATATATATATATATATATGTATATATATATATGTATATATATATATGTATATATATATATATATATGTATATATATATATATATGTATATATATATATATGTATATATATATATATATATATATATATATATATATATATATATATATATATATATATATATATA